>JBBPQN010000777.1:0-12471 GCA_038092575.1 Boletus subluridellus
TGTGTGCAGAGATGAACTTAGAGCATGAGAACAAGGTACCAAATTTGGTGATATGTGGCAACTTGCCGAGCCGTCCCGTAGCCAGTCGGATGGCAAAGATCGGCACAAATTTCTCGATCACGAGCTAGTCTGCTCGTCGTCAAACGCCGCGCCTCAGCTCCGCACGACCACTTTCCTTCGCTTCTCCGCTCGTTCCCGGTCTCGAAACGATGCATTTCTTCTCCCAGTCATTCAAGTATGAGTGCGTAAACTTTAATAAGAGCTGACCGCTGCAGGCCCCTGATGTGCAATACTTCTTTAGCCACTCCTGGTCTCACGTCGTCATTGGAATATGGCATAAATACCCAAACCCACACTGCACGCACGTCGTGACGGTCGATGTAATAGATCGTTCGGTCGACCCAGCTACTGGAATAATACGGACAGAACGTGTATTGGGTTGTAAACAAAAAGCGCCCGCTTGGATCGTCAAAGTATGTTGATCCCCCTCACAGAGTGTCGTCTGACCCGTGTATTTTTTCAAACATTTTAGTTGCTTGGTGGATCAGAAGATGCCTACGTACGCGAGATATCGTTCGTCGATCCAGCAACACAAAGCGCAACGATCACCTCCGTCAACCTTTCTTTGTCCCAACTAGCATCTTGTTATGAACGGATACAATATCGCCCGATATCTTCCCATCAGACAATGTTCACGCAAACAGCAGAGATACAAGCACGCATAGCAATGTGGCGGGCTATGACGGATAGAGTGGAGAGTTGGCTCGCGCAGAGGTTCGAGCAAAATGCGAAGCTGGGCAAGGCCGGCTTTTCGGACGTACTGAGGACAATGTGGGAACCAAAACAATCCCAGCTATCCCAGGGAGCACCATAGACGCTTCCCGTGGATTTTCATTCTCGTTACGCTGTTGCATTAGAATGGTTTACTCACATCCTACACCTCAGCATTTCCTAGATGCCATCATTGTTGGATTTGTCGTAAAGATTCGCAAAGACAATAATACACTTATGACTATTCTAGACATGTAATGTAACTCTTGGACAGGGAATCATGCTGGCGACCTACTGCTTGATTGTACGTATACAGTCTTGTAAGCCGGACAAACGATGGGATTATAATATCACAATAAATTTTTCATACTTCCTGCTCATATGCTTCATCCCAGCCAACATAAGGATCTTCGTGGTCCCCTTTCTCGCTTTCATCTTCCTCTCCATCGTGTGCTGCATTTGGAAAGTCATTCCGGGATGCCGACCGTGAGGATTTCTGGCTTCCTACTCCACCACCTCCCTCTTCTACTATCACATCCTCTTCCGTTTTATCGTCCATCGAATACAGGTTGTCTTTCTCATCAAAGTTAATGTTCGGGTTTCCACGGTCTACGAAGAGATCTTTAAGTGCATCGTAATTGATTCGTTTGCTATATTTTGCATTTTTCCTGAGGAGGTTGCGAACTGATTCAGCAGCAGTTCTCCCAGACGGCGTAGACTCATCGCGAGGTTTCGTGATAGTTTTTCGTCGCTGGAAAACGTTAACACCAAATGGTAAATCGATGGAAACACAGACAGAAGGTCTAGGCGAGAGAGACAAACCTTGCGACTTCTTGGGTGCTGTGTGCCATCTTCCATCTGATCCGCTTTTGCTGTGAAATCGCCTTGAGCGACATATCCCGATAGCGGAGAATGGGAAACATACTGGCAATACCCTCCAAATACTCGCGATTCATTTCTACCCATACACGTTCTTTGATTTTAACCTCTTCCTCGGGTAGAAGAAAGCGGTCGAGTTCCTCTTCGTCGAGGCCTTTAAGTTCATCGACTTCAGCAAACTGTGCATGACGCCGTTCCTCCGCTTCGTTAAGCGCTTCGGTGAGCATGAGGCCCTGTGGATTTTGCAAGAACGTCGCTACTTCATTCGCAAGTGCTTGGTCTACGGTTTCTTCAATGCCGGCAGCGGACCGAGCTGTCGCGTCCTCGATACTCAACCGAAGGACCGGGTCAATATGAGCATAAGATGTTTCCTCATCATCCTCGGGGAAGAAGAGGGGTGGAGGTGATGTTGTGCCCATAAGGATTCCTTGACTGAAGAGTGCCGGATCTATCGCTGGCGGGGGAGGCCCAACCTGTTGAGACAGGGGCTCAGCTTCCTCGTCCTCCGAGACATGATCCGTTCTTTTCTGCTTTCCCTTCCGTTGCTTGGTCCTGACCTCCTTGGGTCCATTCCCGGCATTCTCTTTTTCCCTTTCCTCCCGTTCCCTTCCCTTTGTAAATGCAGGTGGGTCCATCTCCTCATCCAACCATACTGTTCTGAAGTCTGCCAACGTCAGTGCTCCACTGGGTGTCCTCTTGAATTCCTCCAGACGTTTCTTCAATGTGGTATCTGCAATCTTGACAACCTGTACGATTTCCTCCACAGATCTCCGGAAGTTATTCATGCGAGCAGCGAGGAGAAGTGCTGCACCACATATACCGGCCGGACGTCGTCCCTTGGTGACCCAGTCCCTGTCAAAACGTTGGACAAGACGAACGGCATCGGTGGCGACCCTGTGGGTCTCTTCACCGAACTCGAGCAATGCAGCGAATCGGGAAATGTAATGTGACGGATCCACGAGGGGAAGTTTGAGGTTGAGAGTTTGCACTAGCTGGAGATAGGTATGGCCGAGCTCGAATACATTTACCTAGAAGGATGATCAGCAAAACAACGACATCTGAAATGGACAACCCCATTCACCTGCAAGAGGTCGGAAAAGTCGATGAGCATGTAGTTTCGCGTCTCCTTCTGTCTGCATGCGACATATAGACAAACGGCAGCCACATTGACGCTTCTTCGCCCTTTTGTGAACTTGTGCTCCACAGCAAGAGTATAGAGACGTGTCGCAGCAAGTGCGACTACCTCGGAGAGATGGAGGGCTGTGGCAAGACTCTGAATCCTTCTACTAGCTGTTTAGGTGTCATTTCGGGAGGTTCTTTGGCATTTTGCGACCACGTACCATTCGCGATTGTCTGCTCGCGAGATTCAACGCTTCCCCTCTTCCCGAAGCGACCGCTCATACGAGCGTGTGCTGATAAAGACTGAGAGATGTGGTTACTACCACTGGACGACGTGACTTACTCGAGCCTTGTCCAACATACGCCCCTTGAACCATTGCCGCGCCGGTAGAAGTCTCGCCGAAGGTGACCTCGGACACAATTGTGTTCTCTTCCACCACGGTCCCGCATTTTACGCAGAATCCGTTGCCTGCAGCGGGGTCGTATTCGATTACCGTACCCCCGCAATCTGTGCAGATGGTCTGGAAACGAGTGAGATAATATAGCATGCGAGGCGTATACTGGCGACATACCATGATCTTGGTTGTACAGGTCCGAGGAAACGGATCGTGTATTTAATACTGTGCAGGCTACACGTTGTGAGGGGACGAGCAGATGAAGAAGCACTACTAGACAAGGTGAGGGCTGTTGGACATGGTAAGTGTAGTACCTAGTGGCGTATGTACGTGACTGAGGATGATGTCGGGTGTCACAGGAGTCACGCATTTGGATCTGGGCTTATCAATCTTATCACTCGACTAACTCGGGGATGCTATGGACGAGCTCGTGCATCATTGCCTGCGTGAGCTCGCGTTCGACGGCGACCTTGGTGAGTGTCGGCGCCTATGTCGCCTCGGGAGGGTCGAGTTCGAATCCCCCTTGCTACCTCCATTCAGCCACATTTTCTCACATCTCGTCGCCGCGTGCTAACGTCTCATTGTCTAGGTTGTAATACTTCCCGTCTCAGAGACTTTATCGCTGGCTTCTACACTTCCCAACATGACCATTCCCAACTCGTCGATGATGCATTCTGTGCCTTCGTATGGTCGGTCGTGGTACAACAACCGTCTGTCCGCGTTGGCACCCTGCCTCCTGGTTTGATCTCAGAAGTATACATCGCCCCCCAGATGAGTGCCAAGCGCAAGGCCGCAGCAAAGGGCGAAGAGGTTATCGAGGGAGTATCTCCTTCCTTGCAGCTCGTCGAGGATGCTCGACTTAGGCACTTGGATGACTTGACGCGTGAATATGGTGACAACCTGCGCATAGCAGTTGACCCCGAAACCTCCTTCGCTGCAATCACAGGTTCCCATATTAGAGTACGTGCATATGTAAAGCACAGCCAACATCGTCTGACCTGCTCGCAGACCCCTAAGCTCAGTCCCATGGTGTACAGTGCTCTTCAGCTGATCACACGGGGCCGAGAAGACGGCATCACAACTGTCGAGCTCGGCAGAAAGACAAACTATGACCAAAAGACATGTTTCTATCTCATTAAACAGCTAGTTGAACTCGGCCTTATGTATGCTTTCCTTCCTTCGATTGGTCGTGGTTCTAATGACTTTTTACAGCATCAAAGCACGCCGCGGTGGAGTTGGGAACCACGCATGTATCCACAAATATTTTGTCGAACGGAGTCCCCTGTGGCAGCAGATCCAGGAAGAAGAAGCTCGAAATGGCGAAGCCATCGCTACTGGCAGGCGTGTCAAGCCATGCGACACTGCTGACCAGGTTATTGATCAAGACGGTCCATCACAAATTCTCTTTGATCCAATCGACTCTAGGCATCTGTCCAGTCTTCCACTTGTGAAAAATCGGATCATCAAGCTACTCAAAGCATCCAGAAATCACATACATCAGTCTAATAATTTGCTTATGACAATCGTAAGTATTCCCTTCATGTCATCCCGTTCCTCTCCCTCCATCATATTTCAGGGATTCGTGCATCCAACCAAGACAGACCGGCGTTTTTTCCAGTCCAGGCTGCGCGAGTTGATTCATCAAGGCGTCATCGAACGCGTTTTGGTTCCAAGCAGCAAAACGCGGGATCGCATGATTAAATGCATACGTCTCGTAACGTCAGACAATCAACTTCCAGAGGGTTCCGTAGTTGTGGGACAGGACATGGATGACGACGAAAAAGACGCAAGTCTTGCCGAGGACGCTTCAGGTTTGTTTCATCGATAGGATTCTATCTCCAACCTTGGTGATGAACTACAATTGTAGTTGGTCATAACGAAGTTAAGGCGAATCTTACGATCCACAAGCAAGTGTCAAGTTTGCTTGAAGAAGCTGGACCATCTGGCTTGACGCTTAATGTAACCTGGGAAAATACTTCTTGATTACATGACCTAATTTCTTGGCTCCAGGAATTATGTGTTTCTCTCGGCAATTTCGACAAGCGAACAATCGAACTTTTACTCACGCGGGCATCCAACAGCAGACCACCTGCTCATCTTGGTGACTTGGGCACCGTAGATCTCATGGAGACCCATGGTAGGGAGAGACGTCATCGATATTTCACACTTGCGGCGTACAAACGCGTAATGGCGAGCGAACGACTGCAGGACACAACTACCTCTATGTTCGACGTTGACCTGTCACGGGTCGGGGATTTTGCTGCACTCGACCCCAAGCACTTCTATTCTACCACACGAAAGCTTCATTCTTACCAAGACTCGTTCAGAGACATCACGACCACAAAAGCCAAGAAGCGTAAAAGAGATGAAGAGGGAGGCAACGGCGAGGAGATTGAGCCGCCTCCTAAGCCGAAGCGAGGCCGTCCCCGTAAAACGCCTGTACTTACGGATGCTTCTACCCCCCCGAAGAAACGCGGCAGACCTCGCAAGGTTCCCCCCGCCGAGGCTGGCGAAGCTCAGAGTACTGCATCTGGAGGCTCTCCCTCAAAGCGGATGGCGGGAGTCTATGTAGTGAGGGACGGGCAAGCGGTTGCAAACGTTCCACCTGCCACAGGACAAGCTGTGGTAGCCAGTCAGCAGGCTGATGAAGCATTGCTTAGTGCTGTCTCTCACAACGTCGTTCAATTTAAGCAAAACGTGCTTCCTCCATCTGTCGGGAGTTCCGTGACGGTGGATAACAATCAACAATCAGTGTTTGCTACCGCGGGCCTGTCAAGGATCATCCATCCTGCTAAACAGTCAGCTAGTGCTCCCCCGGCCAATCGACTATCAGAGAGGTGCGACGTCGAAGCTGGGATCTCGCACCCAGCATCAAAGGAAGGAATCGGTGATGTGCAGCCGTCTCATCCAGTTCAAATTACCCCCCGCCGTTCCTCAAAACGTGCCAGGACAATCGCTTTCGATGTGGATCACGGTTCAATTACTATGCAAGGAGATGGTGGTGCAATAGTGTCATGTGGACCTCAATCATTGGAAAGTCATAGCCCGCAAGGGAGGTTGTTAGTATCGGTTGCCCAAGAAGAGGAGCCCACCATCACATCAGCTGTGAGCGCTTTCCACTTGTCGTCCTGGCTTGATGCGACTACAATTTCAAACCAGATTTCCAAGCCCATGCTGACAGCCGGGCAGGGATCGTCGTCAACTCCGGGTCATGATGTAGGTATTGGAGAGAAACACAAAGATGCAAACCCACCGCCATCCTCACGGCCATCGAAGCGAAGCCGAGCTGACGGAGGCGGGAAATCGCGCTCAAATATTAATATTTCTTCTCTGCGGCGCGAAAACGAGTTTATCAAGGTCATCGAAAACATGGGGGGAATCGCAAACACGCATTCTAAAGACTTTTTTGAGGCACATACAGCACTCCTCGATACCATGTCGCGGGCCGGGGAGCCGGCTAGCGCACCCGTCGGGACTCGTTTTGATAAACGTACTGCGGAATCTACGCTCAAGAGCCTGGAAAACCGCGGACGAATCAAGATGCTCAAGACTTCTCTCATCGCTTCATCTGGTGTCAGCAGACCTGCTTGCTTGGTTTATCTTCCAGATACTCCCCAAGATAAAGTCAATGCTTTTCTTCGCCAACTCAGCCAAAGTGTGCCGCCGACGACTACAGGGCCCGTCAAGGTATTAGAAAAGCCTATCGAATATGGTCCAAGCATCTCGGCCCATCATGTGTCTCTTCCACTAAACTTGTTGCAAATTGAAGACCAGGACGAGAAGGAGGACGAGCGTTTGAAACAGCTGTTTTCTTATGATAGCAAAACGATCCGTGATGTTCTTCTGACTGAACGAACAACGGTGGCTCAGCTGTACGGCTTCGTGGTCGGAAAAGCATTACGAATGCGACAGCTGCATCTTCATATCCTCGAGCTTTTTCAACAGTCCTCATCTTCCCAACTTGTCATCTCGCAAGAGCACAGAATCATCGATACTTCCTACTTCCACCAGGATGTAACGCTGGCTCTATATTGCTCGCTCGTTTCCGTGGTCGTCTATGATGAAGCACTTGATCTGCTTTTTTCGTCTCAGGGAAAGCAGACACTGGTGAAGAACTTATCCCCGAACCTGCGTATGTCGCTTGGAATCGGGAAATCTAGGAATAGATCTCGGATATTAGAGCTGCTGGAAATGCTACGCTCACTAGGTTTGGTGACCCCGCTGGAACGTACCGAAGCTCCTGATGCACCATTCAAGTGCTCCAACCCGAATGGCGATACCATCACATTCCAGAATGCTCCATTGGAAGGTTGGAGTGCAAGCACCCCCGTATTAGCACCTCTGTTTTGGCGTTTCCATACTTCTGGACCGATCTACCTCTGGACTCTTTCCGAATCCTCGCCGTCGTATTGGAAGGAACATCCCACCCGCACGCCGACGGAAGGGAAGGCATATTGGGACGAACTTCATAAGGTCAGCAGGGATCAAGCCTACGCTCAGGCTGCTGCATGTCCCTCTACCTGTCCGCCAATGCCTGCAAAAATGTACGCCAGTCTTGGTCGATGTCTATGCAGAGGATCGTCTTGGGACCCTAAATATGCTCTGACATGGCACCAAAAGCAATACCTGGCCATGCAGATGGACATGAGCACTGGGAAAACTCCATTGAATGCAGAAGATGTAGATGCGCAATTGAACCAGATTTGCTATGTCATCAGCGTTCCCCGCCACGTCGTTGCGAACTATTTCACCGTTTCTGGCGAAAAAATCGTACGTGATCTCGAGAGAGCGCGACAGCGAATCAAACGGAACAGGAAAGCGGAAGAAACACAGAGTACCGAGGCGAAGTCGGTTCTGCGTAAAAAGGCAGAGGAAGCGCGCGCCCAGCGAGAGCGGGATTGGGATGACCTTCTGCGTAGGATTCATCCGGAGCCTGTGAAAGGCACATTGGCTGTTCGTATCCGCGCAGTGAGGGGTCGTTTCATGCAGTCGACGATCACAAAGGACCAGGCGCGTTGGGAAAACGAGATCCGAGAGGCTATCGAAGAAACACAGCTGGTCTCGAAGAAAATTACATCGCAACCAAAGGGAAAGTCGAATATCTCGGTGTACAGCCCTGCCACTGGACCACCTCCTGTAGTGCCCAATCCTCCGGAGAAGTCAATCGACTTCCTGATTGCTCAGCAGGGTCCGCCGATCACACACACCGTGAGCGTGAAAAAGAGCGGAAAGGCAAAGGATGAAAGCGAAGGTACATGAATTCGTAACGGTTCCTTCTCGTCATTTTTATGGGATGCATGGGCTGACGTAGAATTTTGACTTAGCATCGAGACGGCCGAGATTTCATTGGACGCGAGAGTTCGATGAGCTAGCGCGTGACGCCTCTGCCATTGTTAGAGCGCGATGCCGGGAATCCAGACTCGACTTGTCGGCAATCGATCAAGTATTCCCGGCGGTACCCAGGAACTCGGTCAGGCAGCGTATCACGCATCTCAGAGATAATGCTACTGAGGATGCGTACATGAAACGTCTGGAAGATCAGTGGTATACAATCTGGTTGCAATACAGAGGAACGCCTCATCTTCCCGACGAAGATCCCATCAGTCCTTCGAACTTTAACCTGATAAACCATATCGAATTCCTTCGGAAACATGTGGATAAGAATGCCTTGTGAGTGTTGAGATGCTTCCCACTAGCAAAACTCAATGACAACCAGGCGGGTGGGATTCGTGGAAAGTGAGACACCAAGTAAACTGGCTTCTTCTGTCAAAGAACTCTATAAATTCTACGAGGTCGGAGAGGATGTTGTGTCTGCGCCGGCATGGGATTTCATGTGGGGTACGACAGTCGAGGAAGGCAGAGAAAAACAGTTTCGGAGCCAAGCTTTCACGAAAGAACCCGATAGCATGTACGAGGGTACAAAGAACGAGAAGGTGCAGCTTGCGGAGGCAGCGTTGAAGGCATGTATCTCCATTCTTATCATTCACGTAGATATTTACGTGTTTAAAGATGGTCTTCGGCACGCCTAGCGAGCTCTACGATCCCGATAGCGCCGCTCGTTTGCTTCATAGTGCTGGAGACCAGTGTGTCTCTGTTGCAAGGTCTAACCTCCTACAACAAGGGGTGCTGTCCAAACTTGTACGAGATCCGAAGAAACCAAAGCCAGGTAGGACGCTCAAGATCTCAGACACGTAGGTGGTAATACAAGCGCCTGTTCGGAGATGTTGATAAATGACTATGTAGCAATCTCAATGGCCTCGGCGGGCCGTTTCCACGAGACTTGTTCCAGGATGCGATTTCGCTGGAAGACATAGCTGTCGAAAGGGTGGTGGACGAAATGGAGTGGCCCCTAATTGCCTCGGAAGGTGACATTGCTACGTTGTTACAACTTGTTTCCGAAGACCAGGTAAGTAAAAGTCTTATCCCTTTACTTTGTGTACGTTTCATATGTAAGCTTTTAGGTTGATTTCACTGTGGATTTGTCTCAGTCGCGAGCTGCACGGCAGAAGATTGACTGGAATAGTAAGAGGGCAGGTAAAGTAGGTTTACTCACATCAGGAACTCCGTTGACTGACTGAACAGATGACGAGGATATTGAGACTAGCATACGAATAAGGTTTTCCCGTACACCCGGCGTAGGTCCAGGCGGGAATCAAGATCGATGTCCCGAGAGTCCCGTCGTCGAACCCGATTCCAACACATTAATACAAGCGATCCATGAGACAACGCTTGATGGAAAGGAAGCCGCGTGTACCCTCAAAACAGAGACTGGGCTCGTCAACTGCTCTGCATGTATCAACACAGCGTTTGCGGTATTTACATCCAACCTCGGCCAAGCAGATCGTGATCTTGCTCGTCGAATCCTCGACCGCGCTCGTGGCGCGAGGGAGACTGGACTCAACAAAGCGGAATGTTTGGTATGTTCTTGACTTTGTCCGAGTTGTATCGACTAAGCATTGTAGGGCTCGGAGGATGGGCTAGGGCGACACATCCTTCGGCTTGTTCATAGGATGACACTAACATCACCTCCTATATTGCTCTGGACATACTTCAATACTCCAACACTAGTGGCTGCAGACTATTGTGGCGCCTGGAGTGTAGTGGTGTCCGATGGGCCCCTGACGCTCATTACTCCTCGGCGATGGCTTGATCTACGCGGATACAGACTCGACGGCACATGGGGAGCAGCACAACAAGCTGTAGTCGGCGTCGTTTTCCTCAACCCGGGTATTAGCCAGGTGAGCTCTACCGGCACAGACCATTCTTTCCATTGAATTCATGGTTCAGGCTGAGCTGCGATGGCGTTTGCGAGCGGTGTACGACAGACAGGAGATTATCGACCTTCTCTCATCGCTACAGGAGGATAGCGTTTTGGAGTGCCGAACTGACACAAGTGTGGAAACCATTCAGAGTTTGCCCGGATGGCTCAAGACGCTCGACGATGAAGAGATGGTTTTCTGGTTCATCGCAAAAAGTCACCATTGGTATCAAATTTGACGGCTTTCATTTCAGACATAGTTCACCTTTTTAGTATCATTATTACGTTCACGTTATTGCAGGGTGGCGAATCCGCTGGCGGCGACGGCTTATGTATTAGCAGTGTAGTAATCATAAAGCTGGTAAATTTCGCGGTGTACTAGCGGGACCACCCTTGGTCCGGGCAACTTTTGGGGCCAGGGCCCGACCATGCCAGTGACTGAGGCTCTGAGGTCGGCTTGTTCCCCAAGTACAATCACTGAACCAGACGGCGCTCGAGCCTCTTAAAGCTCTTGAACGCAGTGCATGGAGTTGATCGGATCGAAGGCTGAGGAGTCGCCAAGCTGCCAGTGCATCACTACGGTATTTGTCGTCCTCGACCGTCTTATTTCTGCCGGTCATTTCGTCGTGAATCGCCATCGTAGTCTCGACTTCCACCAGCAGTGGCAGTGGTACTGCGCTTTGGAAAACTTGATGTCGTGAGTGATAAATTACTTTTAAAAATATTGGCATGTGGAGTCGTGGAGACGATGTGAACGACTGATCGTTAGGTTGAAGGTCGCAGACGTCGACTTGGCGACAGCCAAAGAGAAACCGCGCGTTTGCCGATGAGACCTTTTCCGGTTCCTGCAATGTATCATTGGCACGATCAACCTGGATTTATTCTGTTCATCCACACGGTATTGCCACCAGAGTGTACCTCACCATGACGACTTCAGGAACCCCAAGATCACGATATGTTTAGCCTAATGCGATTCACCTTTCTTTCCGTCTCCCATTCTTCTTAACTCTGCAGCCCGGCAGGACCGACGTGGCAGGCCAGACGATCCTCAGTCCTTTTGCCAGCGTTCCTCGAACGAAGTCCTGACGTTTTATTCATTTGCCCTAGTGGCATTGCCATTCATTCGTGGAAATATTGGTGCGTGACAGATAACTGCCGCACTTATCGGGGCAAACTGCGTTTAGTGGCATAGTCTGATTCCCCTCAACCCAGCTGCTCATAGTCGACCATGCGCGTTATGGGCCTTTGGGAAAATTTCCCTCTTCCCGCCAAAATAAAGCTGTTTGTGAGTGACGATTCTTTGACGAGTTTCCCCCAGCCAGGGAGACCGTCCATATCAACTTCAAAATGCCTGCGTTTACTCACAACACCCTGATCCGTCTCTGTAGTGGAATCGAATAACACTCACTAGAACTACGACCATTTACTTTGTCTTCTCAGTACTGCACTGCGTTGTCCAAGTGATCTTTCAAGTGCAATCTTTCCAGATCAATCTCCAAGCGGCTAATTTCTTGGTTTCTGTCATCGAGCAAGGCAATGCTATCGACCCAGATGCGTTTTACGTCTTTGGAAACGATCTCCGGCTCTGCGATAACGTACCAACGTCGTTCAGTACTAGCTCGTGCCAAGTGATATGGGATGGAATGGTCGGCAACAACACCATGGTATCCACGTCTACCGTGGCAGCCATGGTAATGAATACAACAACAGATCCACCGCCCACGACGACGACTAGTGGCATTAGCGGCACCCCCGCGATTAGTGCAAAAACTTCCCACTCCAGTTCGGCTCCTACCACGATGGTAAAGCAATCCTATCCGGCGACAGTGACCGGCGTTAGCAGCAATTCCACGAGTACTACAAAGTCTTCCCACACCAGTTCGACCTCTACTCCAACAACTACCAGAGGCGCGAAGAGCGGGAGTTTGGATGAGCGGATACTTCGTGGGAGCGCAGTTGTCAAGGTCGGCTCTCATGTCGTATGCAAGATAATGTTTGTTCACCCACGACCATAGCGTACTGTCCCAAGTACCACTGAGCTTGTCGAGA
>JBBPQN010000778.1:0-12464 GCA_038092575.1 Boletus subluridellus
TCCGGGACTTTCATCTTTCGTCCGCCGCTTCATAACGGGATGTGCCGTCTGCCAATCGAACAAGGTTGTCACCCACCCCACCGCTCCCCCCTTGGTCCCCCTGGCCGTTGCCACCTCCTGCCCCTTTGCCCACCTCTCGGTGGATCTCATTACCGACCTTCCCCCAGTCTCCGGTTTCGATTCAATCATGGTCATGGTCGACCATGGGCTTAGTAAGGGGGTAATTGTCGTTCCTTGCACAAAAACGGTGGATGCCAAGGGGATAGCCAAATTATTTTTCTCACACGTCTTTTGATGCTTTGGTCTCCACGATAAATTGGTGTCCAATCGTGGCCCACAGTTCGCATCAGCCCCCGCACGGGAATCGGCACGCCTATTGGAATACGATGTCTCCCTCTCCACTGCCTATCACCCACAGACCGACGGGGAAACCGAATGGTACAACCAGGAATTAGAAACCTTCCTACGCATCTTTTGCACCAACGCCCCTCACAGATGGGTGGAACTCCTCCCCATGGCCGAGTTCGCCCACAATTCAGCAATCCACTCCGTTACAGGGAAATCCCCTTTCTCCCTACTCCATGGATACGAACCACGAGCGTACCCTCCTCTTGGAAAAACCTTCATCCCTTCTCTTGAATCCCGTCTGGAATCCCTGGAGTTCGCCCAAGTAGAGGCAAAAGCTGCCCACGAACTCACCCAACTACGAATGAAAGAACGGCGACACTCCCAATTCAAACCTTGGAAAGTGGGAGACCAAGTATGGTTGGAGACAAAGAATCTCCGACTCCAAATGCCATCATGTAAACTCTCCCCATGGAGAACCGGACCATTCCGCATCTCCAAAGTAATTTCCCCTGTCGTGTACCAATTGGATCTCCCCTCCCAATGGAAGATCCACAACGTGTTCCATGCTTCCTTGCTAACTCCATATCGGGAGACTACGGAACATGGTCCCAACTTCTCCCGACCTCCACCGGAACTAATCGGGGCGGAGGAAGAATATGAGGTGGAAGCAATCATCGCTCATCAGGGAAACTTGGGTAGGAGGCAATACCAGGTACAATGGAAAGGCTATCCTGCTTCAGAGCAAATGTGGAAACCCCCGAACAATTTGGGAAATGCCAAGAAAATCCTAGAGGAGTATAAAAAGAGGAACGGACTTTGAATCCTTCTTCTTCCACAACTTCCATGACGTTTCCTTTCCTCTCTTCGGTCCCCCTGTCCACACGTCTCACTCGCCTCAACCCTTTGTCCCAACGCCTCGTCTATGTCGCCCTCCTCAAGAACCGAGAAGCAACTGTTGCGCTTGAGAGATTACCACTCTTCTCGTGCAACGACACGCTCATCCACCTCACCCGTCTCTATAGACACTACACCACCATTCGATCCCTTCTCCCCTGGGCCGCCTGGGACATGGCAAGTACCCTTGGAGGGGTCGAACACTCCTACACCGGGCAGACATCCAATGTCTCGCCACTCGCAGCCATTGAACAAGCCGTACTCGAGATCAGAAATGCCACCCTCGATGCCCTGTACGTCAAGAGACTCAATTACTGTATCTCCGTCCTTCCCCTCCCCACCATCTCGTCGTTCCTTCACCCTGTCATCTTTTCCCTTCTGGAAGAAGAAAGACAGGCATACTTTAACAACGACCTCCTTCCTGCTGACGCTGAGCTCTTTGACGGAGCACCTGACTCCTCTGCGTCCTCCACTCCCACTGTGGTCAACCGAGGCGCAAGCCTTAGATGACCTCATCTCGAGCTTAGAAGCCGAGTTGACATCGGAACTCTCTCCAGACCCGGAGAATCGGATAGACTCCCCTCCCCCAGCAACAACACAACCCCCGTCGCCACTCGTCCTGCCACCCCTGTACCAACCAACCCCAGGTCCCCTCGCCCCCTCAGACGTTGCCGTAGACTGCTTATCTCTGCCGGACTACTGTCCCAGACCGCCAATAACCTTCCCCCCACTCTGGGAAACGTGGCAGAGTCAGCTCCCGTTGACGAGAGCAACCTACTCAGCAGACCTGGGCGAACCCCGCCCACCTCTCAACTTCATTCCAGTCGAGCAACTCCAGCCATACGCTGTCATCCCTCATCCGATGTGGGCCCCCTTCCTGGCCCATCCTCCTCCTCCATGCATCACCCACCCGTGGTCCCAGTCAGATGTTACCACTGCCATGCATTCGGCCACCTCTGACCCTACTGTCCCAGGTACCGTTGCCCCTTCTGTGATCAACTCGCTCCCGGGCATAAGCAGGCTGACTGTCCTCGCCGACGCTGCAACTACTGCGATGAGGTTGGACACCTCTCCTCCAACTGTCACCTCCATGACCTCTCAGCCATCGACTGGGACCTCACCAATTACGAGGAGAACAAGGGAGACCGAGACTGATGTAGAGTCTGAGATGGAACTTCAGACGTACATGGAGGGTAATGTTACGAGTGGTGATACCCCCCCTTCATTTTCCCCTTCTTCCTTGTCGCTGGACTATCCGGAGTCGTCTCTATGGGATGACATTATCATGTCTCTCCAGGAGTACAAGTTATCTGACGAAGCCTTCGCGGACTTCCAACCCATTCCGACTTCTTCCAAAGGCACAGCCTTCTTCTAGTTCCATTCCGTTCCTTTCTGCATTTCATATTTCCTTCCGACTCTCTCCGATCCTGTTTCTCCTGAGGACACTGCCCCATTACATCACATGCTTATTATACGCAACGTGTTTCTTACCTCACTTTCGCCATAGTGCCTCTCCTAAAGACCTATTACCTATTTAGTCTCACCTGCCCTAAACGTCTTCAGGCAGTATATATATTCGCACTCCACTTGTATCTACTCTCTAACTTTAACCTACACAATCTACCGTGTGCTTAGGTTCCCAGCTGGCTCAATCCTCTCGCCGCTGGTCTCGGATCCCTCTCCTCATCGTACTCTTCGTCCTCAGGAGAGTATACACTCAATGCTAGTCACGGTGGGACTAAGCATACATAGAACCTTCCGCAGATCGGAAGCTAGGTGCTAGGAACTTGACACACGTTGGTGTCACTTGTTACACGGTCGTAACAAAGGCTGCTTTCCATCTATCTTTGGATTTAATGAGGATATTGTTATACCCCCATTGCATGTCAAACTTGGTGAAGATGGAAGAGCCTCATATGCAGTCAACAAGGTTGGAGATCAGAGGGAGAGGATATGCATTTTTGATTGTATGTACAGTGGCTCAAAAAAGTGTCCCAATATTTGGCTATTTTGCAAAGAGTTGATGTTTGCAAGAAAAGCAAAAGGTGTTAGCTCTGACCCTTGCTGGGTCATCAATAGCCCTAACCCTTGCCCTGAATCCAAGCCCTTTGTCATGTGACTTGGTTGCCATGGCACTGAGATATAATCAGTTTAAAATGACATGTCATTGGGACACTTTTCTGACCATAATGTTATCAGTCATTATTTAGTAAATAACATAATGTTCTGATGGATGCTGGGCTTCAACCCTGTCTGATTATGTAACTTACATAATTCTGAGTAATATAAAGGGCTGGGATACCACCCAGCTAACCCTACTTCATCATGAAATTCATTTTTGCCTCTACTAGAGCCAATATCCTTTTTCTCTCTAAATCTGGCCTTTCTGCTAGGAGAATATCCTCCCAAACTGGTCTGGGGAGGTCTGCTGTGGCCAGGGTTATCAAAGAGATCCATCTAGGCAAGGAAAACATGAAATTAGGATGTTCTTCCAAGCTTTCTCCTACTAATAAAAGGGGAATCGTCTCTAGTATCACCTCTGGCAAGGTTGAAAATACTGTCCAGGCAATCCATCTCATCAATTCTGCCCTCTCCTCTCCTGTCTCTTCCCAAACTGTTTGAAGTGTACTCAAGTCTCATCAGGAAAACAACAGATTCCTTATTTAGCTTTTGTTACACTTGTCACACTTGTTGCGCCTGAGATAATACAAACAAGTGTGGTAAGAAATTAAAGCATGTATAAGTCATTGTTTGTGCACGTCGGGGAGATTCTGTCCAAGTAGATTAAGTGTAAATATTCAATTAAGCTTAAATCGCCATTCAAGCAAGTGGTTATGATGCTAGTCAGTGCATTTTTTATTTGTTGCGTGCATGTTTTTGTCTTGCATGTTCTTTTTTCTCATCCAGGAAAGAAAAATGTACCATATCAATGTATTGTCATAAGTACTAGTACTAGTAGGATAGACAAATATGTGAAAAACAATGTGTGACAGTCATACTTTCGAAGTACCAGTCAGGACATGAATCATTGGTGATCGCATGGAGGTCGTGGCATTGCGCATTGGGATCCGTCATGTTTGCCCAGGTAAGCTGGACTCATGGGCCAACCAAACCAGAAATGCCATTACAAAGGGTGCTGATCTGGCAAGACGATGAGAAGCAAACAGAGTAAACTAAGTAGACAACGCACCTGAATAGGGAACAGGATGGAAGCATCCATCCCATAATATTGCAAAAACAACTTTGTAGGAATAATGCTCACGACTCTCTGGTGCATTGCTGCAACTTCCATGAGATCAAATACCTCACTGCAGATTGCAGTGTAGACCATCGGACAGATGGCAAGTCCAAGAATTACAATAACAAAAACCACACAAGCACAGATGAACCAGATGATAAAGTTGAGTGTGAGCTTCTCCCTCCATGCTTGATGTACATCCTCATGCTTCATTTGGTTGGACCACTTGAGGAATATGGATGGTATCCACCAGGTGAGGAGCCAGCACAGCAAGACCCAGTGTCGCTGTGCCAACGTCTCCCTGACTACCTCGGTTGTCTCGTTCCCTGCAATTTCACCTGCTAGAGTCTCTTTAGCCACCAATCCTTCCTTATTGGCATTTCGGAACATGTTCCCAGAAGGCACGCAGGACTCGGAACCGTAGTTGGAATTGGTCTCTTCTTGATTGGATGACAGTCGACTCTGAGTGTCAAAATCATCAGAATGAAGTAATTTGTGGTCCTCGTATTCATCATCATAGAGAGCTCTGTGTTGGAATGGACTGCAGAAGGGTTTTTGGGAGGGGGAAATACTGGCTTGGGTGGCGATAGATGCTGCTACACATACGATGGGGAAGGACTCGTACTCAACAAGGTGGTGAAGGGGTTGGCAGTGGGTGGCAGTGTGGACTTCTTGGTCAATGGCAGGATATAAGAGGAGTACAGCCCAGGACCAACCAAGTCCTTGTGGATCATCTCTTCGAACTTGCTGAGAGCAATAGGATTGCTGTTTAGCTCCCGTTTGAGGTACTGACACATTTCTCTTTCTGTCTGGTAACGAGCGGTGGAGAAGTGAGACAAAGTCGGGGTTGAGGGAATCAAGGCTGTGGTTGAGGAAGCCCTCGAAGGAATAAGTCATGGGGCCGTTGAAGTGGTTGGTAGTGAAAGTCAGGGAACCTGACCGATCAATCGCCCTGACCTTGAAGGATAAGTGGTTACCCCTGGGCCAGCATTTGCTGAATGCTTCCACCATTGTGTGGTCTGTCTTCTTGTGTGATTGGCATACCTGGTCATCCATGATGTGGATGAGGCCCCCAGGCTTGTTTTGCAGAAGCCGAACACACTTGGTGTTGTTGAAGTATGGCTCTGAGGGGACAAAGTGAGAGATACTCTCCACCTGGTGCTTGTCAACATGTGACTTGAAGACATGTTTTTGAATGAAATTCTGTAGGTGTTCATCGGCAAAGTTGATGCAAAACTGATCAAGGGAATTGGGTCGGCTTGTTCGAGTCATGTTTTGTGGGCTGGGAAGATCAAAAAGACCGAAGAATGTGTCATAGTCATCGCAACAGAGGCGTTGGACTCATGTGAGATGATGTCGAGGCATGATTCAATGATGTTGTGGATAGGAAAGAGGGTCATGCAGCAGGAGGAACATGGCAAGAGTAAACAGCGAGTATTTCCTTTTCCAAATGACCAAAAAAAAACGCACAAGACAAAAAAACGCATGAAATCCATATCAATAAGGTAGCCTATATTGACCAGGTGTGATCAGGATAAGTACCATAAGTAAGCTACCTCACAAACTCAAAACAGTGGTGATCAGCATACTTATTGACATAAAATGCCTGGAATGCATCATAAGAATGGTGGGGTTTTATCACCCGAGAAATAGTCTTTTCGCCATAGATAGGTATCAAGTAGGCGGCACGAAAAATGGTGTCAATATGGATAACAGCTAAGTCTGGGAAATGATTTGCAAGAGAAGACAGGTGAACCATCCACATTCTGGTGTCCTCATTGGGACAGTCACCTATTTTCTCAAACCACTGGATTACTGCGCATGGGTAGAGTACTCCCCGGTATGTGAATGAAAAGAATGCAAGAACACGTGCAATATCATATGCATGCATCCCGGTTTCTTTAGGATTTGTTTTGACAAAGATGCAGTTGCGCTGTGGACCAGTGTTTCTCCGCATGGGGGTGGAACGAATGTGCTCCGTGTGCATCCCACCAATGCCGCTCAGGTCACTTGGTGCATAGAAGCATGAGGACGCAGAGTTGAGAACTGAGATATGACCCTCAAAGTGAGGACAATCAGCGACAGGGATATCCGTTGGATCTCGCTGGTCGTCTGGATATAACTGGGTAAAGAGAAAGTGGCTAACGAGACCAGGTAAAGTCAGTGCTTGGAGTTCTTGGGCTAACTTGGCTAGCATGCATGCACGTTTTTGCTCTGCATAACGCAGAAGTTAGATATTTCACTACATGAATTGACAAGAGGTTTGAATGTATGGAGTGTCTTTGAAAGCTCCACATGCATAGTAAGGTCGGTTGGACAGTCGTCAGCAACTGCTTCATCATTGTCTGCCTGTGTGCTTGCTGATTCTTTGGCCTGCTGTTCAGCTGCAGAGTCCATTGTGCCCTGATTAACAGCATGGGAATGTTCGAGCCCCGGTGCTTGAGGCAAAGTGAAAGGAGTGCCTATAGAGATGCAACACCAGTTATGATCATTCAGTTGTAATGGCAGAGAAAAAAAACATATGAAGTGAGTCAATAACAAACGATAGACAGGTACCTTTGAGCATTCCCCTCTTGGTGAAGTCGAGGCATGACATGGCAATTTTATCAAGGCGCTGGTTGGTGAGAAGCATCTGACTGAGTGCCTCATACCTGCTTGAATGGCAATAAGGCTCTTTCACTGCTTTAATATGTTTACACTCTGTGATGGAAGAACAGAGACCATTTGGGATGCCAAATAGATGTATGAGAGTAGGATAGTGTTTGGCAGAGTGTTGACGGGGAAGAGAGAAGGTTGCAATGACAGGAAACTTGCCAGTTTTGAAAGCTTCTCAGTAGTGGTGAAAGTGGGTAAGAGCATCCTGAATTTCGTCCATATCGTGTTCCATAATGACATGGCAGTGAACGGAGTAACAGAATTCCAAAAATGCACGAAAAGTGCAGACAATTTCGGGGGGAACATGTCCTTCAATTGCTGGAATGTAGACCTAATGAGAGATAAGCATGCTGTTTGGACGACATACTAGTATACAGCATACCTTCATCAACGCCTTTGAATCGTCCCCAGTCCACTGCTTGAAGCCATAGCTCTGTGGGAAGTGTCACAGGCCTGTGAATGGAGCAATGGCGGCAATCCTATAGACGTCCGAGTCAATTATTATGTGATTGTGCACAAAAGATGAATGGCAACTTACCTCTGATCAATGTCATCAAGGATATGCTCAGCTTCCTTCTTTCCATGCCTGGTCCTAATGTACAGTTCTACCCAATCAACAAGGTGATCTTTAAAGCACCCTTTGATAAGTTGATGGAGGAGATCATTGATGTCGGCACGGGGGAAGTCATTTGTGAAAGGCTGTCATGGTATGAAGATTATGAGAAAGTTCTACATATATCCGAGAAAACTGTGAATTGGAAACTCACAATGAGATCTCCTACAATTCCGTAATCCTCCCAAAGGGATGTGAGCATGCATGCCCTGAATAGCTCTTCTATGAAGTCTCGACTACATGTACTCGCATCAGCATCCAGATTGACCCGATTTGCAAAGCATCTACAGAATGTTTGAATGCTCTCAACTGATTGATCTTTTCTTAGATGACATACCTTGGACACCAGCCGCATACAATACAGGTAAGGAGAGCCTGCTCCTCTTAGTCAGCAATGTAAGGACCCAGGCTATATACTACATGACAATGATAGCTGTTGCCAAACTTGACAACTTTGGGTGTTGTCATTGCAGGCTTGAGTGGGTTGAGGATTGTTGCCAGTGAGTTATGGAAGAGTTGCCGGCAAAATTGGCAAAACGCTGCATCGGGTGCATGTTCCTTTGTCGCTAGTCAGGATATGAAGAACTGAGCTTGAACAAAATGTGATGTACTTACTTTTGGGAATTGCGAGGAAGCTGATAAGCATGAGAGCATCCCGGTGAGCTCAGCATATGTGGTTGCAGACATTTTCAATGGATAGATACAGGGAGTAGAATTCGTTGTTGCCCGTCCTAACCAAGATGGTGGTCTTGTTGCTACCTAGAATTATTGGCACAAATGTACTTTTGAGCGTGTTTTGGTCCTTCAATATAAGGTCCTGTTTGATTTTAGATTAGTGAATGCCCACTGAATAGAACAGAATGATGTACTGCCTGCTCCCATGCCCAGTCAGCAGACATAAAATCCTGGAATCGTCTGATATTGCCCTTAGTTGAGTATTCTTGGAGTGGCCGAAGGTCAAACTCGCTTGCAAAACTTGTGTTTCCAATGATGTGGTGGACGACATGACGGGGGTTCCAGAACCACACTTCATATTTTGCTTGCATCCATGGCGGCGGATTAGTCGCAGGGAGGGGGTCAGTGTACTGGACCAAAAAACTCTCCCATTTTATGTTGCTGAGAGGAGTACTGTCGATGATATTGTATAGATGGCGGTGGTTCATGAATGGTGGGCTATCACCGTGTTTGAGTAAACTGGCTGCCCATAAGTCAAGAAGGACGTCTATCTGTCCTGTGGACATTTGATTCCAGGTGAAGAGGAACTCTGCCATCTCGAACCTGATCTGGTCGTTGTATGGCACCCAGTCATTGGAGTTTGTGCTATTTGAAGGAGCAGAGGTGCCAGGTGCCAGAAATTCGCTGTGTTCATCACAAGGACGTGCTGAGTGCCAGGAGTCTGTAAGTACATATTTTCCAAGGTACACAATGTCATGACTTACCATTCAGTTTGGTATGGTAATTTCGATAGAGTTGGTTCCCTGGTCTGTAAAACTGAGAATCCATGTCGACAGGAGGAGACAAGTCTTCATTTTGGGGTGCGCCAGGTCCAATGGCATCTTGGGGGTGATAGAAACCATTGTCTTCCCATTGGGCATCCTGGTCTGGCTCAGGTTCTGGGTCATCTGAGGCTGGACCCGGAGGATCATTAAGCTCAGGGGGTCCTACTACTGGTGCTGGTGGTTGAGATGGCGGTATAGCATGGAGGATGGGATGTGCTGTGCATATGTGTTTCGTGCAGCCAGCTGGGGTCTTAAAAAATCACTTGCATCCCTGTTTTCCACAAGGTAATTGCAGCGCCCAGTGCTGCATTTCTGAGTGTTGGGGGCGCACTGTGCAACCACTAGAGGCAGATAAGGAAAAAAGGCAGTATAATGTCATGAGAATGAGACTAAACACATGTTAGGTCATTGTTTGTGGTCACAGCAGGAAAGAATGTACAAAGTCCTAAGTGGTCACTGTGTACCTTCACTCTATTCCATTGTCATTTGTCACAAATCACATTAGCCATGGACAATTCTTCACTTGCTTCCCATCATTCTTGCCGCACTAACGCTGTTCAGAATCCTGGACTTCCTGATCTGCCAGCTAAGAGGCATACTAAGGCTGAGAAGGCTGAGGATGACAAGCATCTGCAGGAGTCTGAAGCTGCAAGAAAAAAGGATGCTGAAGAGACCATTGAACGTCTGGCCACAATGGAGATGGAAGTAGAGGAAAAAATGGTGACGGCTGAGGCTAACAAGCCAAAGCCTGTTTGTCCTTGTTCTTGTCCCCATGTTCACCCCCAGGCAATCCAGATGCCACCAGGCAATGAACAAGAAAAGCAAGAACCTGGAGCAAACAACATAAGTGGGATGTATTGGTAGCAACTGCACAAAAACACTCACTCATTTGGTGTCCCAGGGCGACAAAGGCTGCAATGCTGAGGACAGCGATTGTGATGTTGAGACTGCAAAGGTTCAGAGGAAGCCAGTGTCAATGAAGGTGTACATCAATGCATATAAACTGGGTCACCAGAAGGCGATGACAGTTGTCAAGAAACAACCAGGTAAACATACCTTATCATTTCATGCTGTTGGAACACGCTGCTGATTCAGATATGGTAACACAGCCAACTTAAAGACTGCGCCAAAGAAGTAAGCGCACTGTTCTTCTTAACGTGATCAACATGTTTTTACTCACCAAGTCCACACTGCATTTTCTCAACCTTGTGCTAAATGGTAGGACCAGCAAGAAATTTTCCAAGGGCGGACTCCAACTCAGGAAGTGGGCTGTCGGCATTGCTGATGCCAACTCTGGGCCAGCTGTTCCATCGACCACTACAAGTACCATGTGTACCCCACCTCCAACATCCTCCACTGGGTGGATGGCAGTATCTACTGCATCATCAGCTCCTACATCGCTCCGGAGTTATAAGCCCGCACCCGTCAATGCTGTTGTGCCTATTGCTCCTGCAAAGAATCCAGAGACCTCATCAGGTGAAGTCTTCACTGATGAGGTTGATGAAACAGTGGAGCGAGTGGCTACACTTGGCAGGAAGGTGAGTATGGACCACCATGAGAAGCTGGACCTGGTAAGTCTCACAGTTTTTTACCACACCTCACCACACTGAACACACATATGCCAGACTATGTCTGATTCTGACTCGTTTGTAAGTGATCCTGAGGCCCCGGGGGTTGGGTCTCAGCGACCACTTCCTTTCTATGGCTCCATCACTGGGAAATGAAAAGCAGAACTTGATGTCATATATGCTGATAGTGAGCCAGAGAATGACTCTCCTCAGGCAAAGGACGTGATGGACATTGAGGATGAGGCTGCCCCCACCAAGACTATGGCCATCAACTTGAAGAGCAGGGAGCGCTGTACAACGGCTTCAGTAAGTCATCCCTTTATCTACTGTTCATGGAGAAATTCCCACTCTTATGAAACTAATTTGATGTGAACACCGAAGACTTCTGTTGGAATTACCATGAGTCAGGCCCCAGGCCCTCTATCCCCGCTGAAAAAGGTCAAATTGGAGATGGCTGAATCCACAATTGTCGTGTCCTCCGACGCCTCCATCAATTCTCAGGCCCAGAAAAGTGGTGGAATTCAGTATGATTCTGACGGCTACCTTATCGAGGTTATCAAACACCGTAATAAGTACTCTATGAAGGATCTTCCCGTGCCCAGTGGCGACAACAAATGGTCGCGTGGAATTATTTCAACAATCATGCTGTGGTGCAGCGCCCAACCTAACATCTGGACTGTACCCGAGGAGAAGATGGTGCCGGCCCCTCAAATGATCTTCAATAGTGTTTATCCCAACATCAAGTATCATGTCACTCCAGTGGGCTCTGTCTTTGGGATCGTATGTGATCTTGATTCGATCGTTCTAGATACTAATGATACAAAGGCAATCCAACAGGTTTCTGAGTGGTGGAGCAATTTTGGTTCGACTGTGCTCACAATCATGATTGATTTCTTCTCAAAGTGTGAATCTGGCAACAACAACAACAACGCTGATGTACAAACAATGGCAGCCAACTTCCTGGAAGGCTGGAGGTTCCTCCAGGAAGACCCAGATGACCCATCCCCAGAGCATTGCTTCCAGTCCCCATTCCTCATCCAACTTATCGCTTCCACCCATCTAAACGCTATCACTGGCTTTGTGGACACTCAAGGATGGGACACAGTGGCCCTTGCAGGTGGGAAAGATCAAGCAGCCATGATTGCGCTTGCTGCAGCAGCAGTGTGTATGGCTCGTTGAATCAATAGCATCCAAGTCACTGACATATGCAGTTGGAGTGGGCGGTGCAGTTCATCAAGGATGGTACAATCAACATTGATCAGGTTCTCACAGATATGGCTGGAAACCCTGAAGGCAAGATCAAATTCACGCTTCCAAAGGTACTCAATCGTGCAACTGGGTGCGAGACAACAGGACCATACGTGTTTTCTGCAGTTAATTGGGGTGGAAACACGACTAGCTATCAGGAGGTGATTCTCAGAAGGGGTGCTGCATTTACTTGTGACATGATTGCAGCAGTGTACCGCACAAGGACACATGGATTTGGCAACAATTTGTCCAGTGATGGATGTGACACCATGGAGAACTGTTACGGTTCGCTTCTACACCGTCTATGTTTCCTTCTTCTTTTCGCACTTTAACTTATCTTTCTATCTTCAAAGTCACGTGACTAGATCACATGATGTGTCACATGACACATTTACTTCTTG
>JBBPQN010000779.1:0-12451 GCA_038092575.1 Boletus subluridellus
CGACGACAATGTCATCAACCTCTGGGACGGCCGCGATGGGGACGTGGCCCACCCAAGTAAACGACATGCAGTCACGTGGCGGCAGTCAAGGCCCTCGTGTTCTCGCCGTGGTCACTGCTGTTCCTGAGCGGAGGTGAGATGTCGGACACGTGTATACATATTTGGAACATGAACATGGGGGCGAGGTTGCATACGTACCATATCGGGGTGCATCGAAGTGAGAATTGAAAGGCGTTGGTGAATACGCACGTGTCTCCGGGGAATGGGACCATTGGGTGGGGCTATCCCACTTCTTCCTTGTCTGGCTCTGGCTCTGGCTCTGGTACGGGGTCTGGCTCTGGGGCAGGGCAGGTGTTTCTGGTTCACGCGGGACAATGGACGACGCCCTCACTCTCGTCCTCGTCCTAACAATTCGAGATCTGCCATGCCTATTACTTGCGCTCCCTCTCTTCCGCGCTCCCTGAACGGTGAGGTTCTCGTGACCGGCGCTGCAGACGGGAACTTCAAGTTTTGGCGGATTCGGGATTCGAGAGATGCCAAGGGGAGGAAGAAGGTGGTGGGGAAGGAGGAGGGAGGTGCAAGGGGGATTTGGGGCATTCGGTGAGAAGGTAGAGTGCTTTCAGTGTTGTCGCAACGTCTATATGAAATGGCATTTCACTAGCTAGCTCGCATGCATGGCCGTCTTCGGCCCAACCGGACAGGGTTGATGCATCTACCGAGTCTATTCGCATTCTCTTAGTACATCGTTACTCCGTAACGTCATGTCTATAAGAAAAAATAACTAAGAAACTCCACGGACATCTCCACCGTGAGGTGTCTACATGGACTGAACGATCGGGGTGCTACCCATCTCTTGCGCCATCCGAAGGTTGTAAAAAAATGATTACATGTGTCACCAAGCAGAGGACATTCGGCGACCGTAAGGAAGGTAACGTCGTTGACACGTAGCTATAGTACTTCATGTCCATTGTCACCCAGGGCAACACCTCGCTCTTTCGGATGGGAGTGGATGGTGATGACACGCCAATCCTGACAGTGGGAAGATCGAAGTTTGTCTGGGGAATATTGAATGCTCCCCATCGTTGCCTAATGAATGCCAAAGAAAGGATCGTCAATGCTGGCCCATCTCCAGGATAAGTCTTCGCTCGGATAATCCAAGCTCCAAATCGACACCACACTCACCCTGCACTTGGGGATATTCACGTCATCGTGTATAGGCAACCTAGATTCCACATTGTTCGCCGTACTCCGTCTTTTGAAAGATGCCTCTGATTCACAATATAGTCCGTCCTCGACCCTGTATGACCTTCCACGGCAGCTTCGACCCAGATGAGCGGCTTCACCGGTGAGAGTCGGTAGGACATGAACTCAAACCTGCCTTTGGACGGTATGAAGGATATGGTGCAATCATTCTCGAAGCGGAAGAGACAGATGCATCGGTGGAACTCGGCACCTTCCGTTTGGATGGCTTTATCCCGATCAATGAGGTGAGGTAAGGAGGCAGAGAAGGATTGGGAAGAAGACGTACTGTGATGCATGCTCTTTTATCGTCGAGTGTAGCTCATCATATCTCATGTCATACTTGCATATGTCTGGCTTTGCTGGCTGGCTGAGAAGTGTTATGTTCAAAGTTGATGGTCACTGCCACAGAATTGAAGCAAGTGACCAGGTATCAGGACCTCACATGATGACTGCTCAAAGTGAACAGCTATATTGCAGATAAATGACAATTCCAAGAATGGGGACTAGGTACATGAATGTCCCTACTATATATACTACTCTATGATGCACACAGACCAAGTGAATAGAAGAAGGGAAAACAGAAATGAAGTGAAAGGAGGACGGTAATTAAATGTGATTGATGAAAGAGAGATAGTGAAGTGTGAAAGGTGAAGATGTGAAGATGTGATAATAAAGGAAGAGAAGAAAGTTCTAACATTACCCCCTTTTCAAGAGTTGAAGTCCCTTTCAACTATCGTACCCTCAAGAACAGGAGTGTCAGAAGTAGGAAGTATGAAAAGGGAATTGTCGAGGCAATGAAATTTCTTTCTGAACTCAAGAAAGTCTGAAGAGGAGAAGAGTTCAGAAACAGGTTGGATGGAAGATGGGGGAGGAATACAAAGCGGACAGGAACAAGGGGAGTCAGGGGTATTGGAGGGATATGGATCGTAGTTTTGGCGAAGACAAAGGCGAGGATTCAGTCGAGGAGCTGTAGGGTGTAAACAGTGGAATTCTCGGATTGCATCTTTGGCATTTCTGAGTTCAGACTCCTTCTTCCATTCACGTTCTTCACGGGGAAATCCTCTCCAATGTATGAGATATTCGATATGTCCTCGACATTCATGAGAATTGATAATGGACTCAATTTTGTGTTCATTGAATTGTTGGACGACGATAGGAGGAGGGGGAGGAGGTTTCTTTTGTGAGGGGAATTCGCCAGGAATATATGGCCAAAGTAGGCATTCGTTGAAGACTGGGTGGATTCCTTTCCAAGAACGATCTAGTTTCAACTTACAGGCTCTGTTACTGACTTTTTCTAAAACCTTGAAAGGACCATAACGCTTGTCATCGAGTTTTTTTGATGGTCAATCAGATTGAATATTAGTTCTGTCAAGAAGCACTAGATCACCAGGTTTATATTCCTTGGGAACATGTGCATGTCAATCATGATATTTCTTCATATTGGCTGCAGCATGTTCTAATGCCGAAATGGCATCCACTTGGGTTTGCTTCATGAAATCGACAAAGTCTGATGCCGATTCATTTTGCACTTCTTTTCTCTGTTCAACTCTGATTAATGGTTGTTGTCCATAATTGAGCATAAAGGAAGAGTAGCCGGTTGCCGATGATGTCTTTTGATTGTGGGCAAATTCGGCAAGAGGTAACCATTTGGACCAATTGGTTTGTCTGTGATTAGTGTAGATCTGAAGGTATTGCTCAATCTTGGAGTTCATTCGTTCCATTTGTCTGTCAGTTTGAGGGTGATAAGCTGTGGACGGATTGGCTTTGATTTTCAAGAGAGTATAGAGATCTCTCATGAATGACGAAATGAATTGTGGACCTCGATCAGAGATAACCTTTTTGGGTGTGCTGTGAAGTTTGAAGATAT
The DNA here is from genome assembly GCA_038092575.1 of Boletus subluridellus. Classification (NCBI taxonomy): domain Eukaryota; kingdom Fungi; phylum Basidiomycota; class Agaricomycetes; order Boletales; family Boletaceae; genus Boletus; species Boletus subluridellus. The sequence goes on from JBBPQN010000779.1 coordinate 3,110, forward strand.
GATCACGGTAAATTTTGGCAACTCCGAGGGATGTTATGGTTTTGGAGATGGGGAAAATATGAATCATTTTGGAGAAGCGATCCACCATGTTTAAGATGGCATTCTTTCCATTAGATTCAGGAAGAGGACTGACGATGTCAATAGAGATTACTTCCCATGGAGCAGTAGGGATTTCATTAGGGTTGAGAGGGGTTTTTCCTGCTATGTGCTTGGGTTTGGTCTTTTGACAATGGTCGCATCCTGAGACATATGACTCGATATCCTTTTGAAGTGTTGGCCAATAATATTTCTGCATGACGAGATCGCGGGTTTGGTGAATGCCTGGATGACCAGTGAGGGGATGGTCGTGATTTTCTTTTAGGATTCATTTGTGAATGGTCAGATCTTTTGGAACGTAGAGTAGATCTTTCCAATAAACGAGTCCTTCTTTTGTTGACCATGCAGAGTTTTCCTTGGTTAGGCCTTGTTTTGCGAATCGCTCTTGTTTGTATTGGCTCTTAGTGATCGCAGCTTCGATTGAGTTGGGGTGAACATCCGAGAGAGCGCACACAGCAGCAGCTTGATCAGGGAGTTTTATGATGGGAGGAGTGAGGAGGTCGAAAATGTCGGGAGGTAAAAGAATCTGTTGTGAATTATCAGACTCTACCCCCTTTTCATAATCTGGCCTCCGGGACAGAGGATCGGCAGGGTTGGACTTTCCAGGATGGTGAGTGATGATGTAGGAATACTCCTGGAGGGTTTGCTGCCAGCGGGCCTGTTGACGAGAGAGATCTTGGGGTTTCTTGAAATATTCAAGGTTCCAATGATCAGTCAGAATCTCGAACATTTCATGAGCACCGAGAAGATAATGACGTCATTCCTTCAAAGCAAACATTATCGCAAGCATTTCAAGATCCGCCGCATGGTACAGAAAACTATAATTGCATTCGGCATTGTTGAGCAAGCAAGAAATGTAGGCAATGGGACACCAAAGACCTTCTTGCTTTTGGGAGAGGATAGCACCAAGGCCAATACCAGATCCGTCAGTTTTGATGTGGAAAGGATCAGTTTCATTGGGCATGGTGAGGGAAGGGGCGGTGGTGAGGATTTCTTTTAGTTCTTCAAACACTTTTTGGCAGTCTTCAGACCACACAAAGTCCTTTTTGACCGAAGTCAAAGCATTTAAAGGATGGGCAATAGTGGAGAAACCCTTGATGAATCTCCAATAGAAGTTGAGGAATCCTAAGAAGCTATGAAGCTCCTTTTTGGTGGTAGGGATAGGCCAGTCTTTGATGGCCACAACTTTGCCAGGATCCATTTTGATCTCATTTTGAGAGACAAGAAGACTGAGGTATTCCGTCTCAAGGACTTCAAAGTCGCATTTGTTGTGGTGAAGGTATAGTTTGTTATCACGAAGTATTTGAAGGGCTTCACACATGACTTTATGGTGTTCTTCAAGATTTTTGGTGAAGATCATTATATTGTCCATGTAGATTACAACAACTCTACGATTGATCAGATCGCAGAAGAGATGGTTCATCATGGTTTGGAATGTGGCGGGAGAATTGGTGAGTCCGAAGAACATCATGAGGGGTTCAAAGAGACCTCTATTGGTACAGAAAGCTGCTTTCCACTCGTCACCTTCTACAAGGCAAACATTGTTGTACCCCCAACGGACATCGAACTTTGTGAAGTACTTAGCAGTCTTCAACTTGTCAATAAGTTCGGAAATGAGAGGGAGGGGATAACGGTTTTTGAGCGTAATGGCATTGAGCTTCCGATAATCTTGAATGGGGCAAAGACGACCATCTTTCTTTTTGACGAAGAAGAAGGCGGAGGTGAAGGAAGATTTCGATGGTCGTATATGTTCAGATTTGAGGTTCTCTTTGAGGAAAGCATCAAGTTCCTTTTGTTCATCTGGAGATGAATTATACATCTTGCAATCAATGATGTGATCACCCGGGAGAAGCTCAATAGCATGATCCCATGGGTGACGAGGTGGTAATTTGTCAAAGTTTTCCTTGGCAAAGACATCCTTGTAGTCATGGATGTACTTGGGAACTGCTTCTTCAAAGGATTTTTTGTCTTTTGCTGCCTTTTTGAATTGTTCAATGGCTATATTGGTGGCAACATTTTCATGAGCTCGAATATATTGTTCAGTATCGAGCTGGAAAAGATGTTCTCCTTCTGAGAAACGGATGCATTCTTCCTCGTCATCATCTTCAATATCTAGAAGTCCAGGTGTATGATTGTGTTCACACTGGAATTCTACCTTGCCGGATTTCCAATCAATTGAGGGATTGCAGTGTTTTAACCAATCAAAACCAAGAAAGATGGTGTTAGTTCCGAGATTTGTGACCACAAGAGCAATCTGTTCCTTGTGATCGAGGACCTGAAGTTCAATCATGACAAACTCCTCTATTTTTCCAGCCAAATTGAGAGTACCATTGGCATTGTAGACTGGAATTGGACAAGGGAGTTTATGAGTGTTCACCCCCTTCTCAATGACAAAGGACTGGTTGATTGTGGAACCAGTACACTTGGAGTCAATTAAGGCGGTAACCTCAAAAACATGGGAGTCATTGGTGATCAAAGAGGCAGGGAGTTCAATGGAGGAGGTGGGAGGTCCACAAAGAGATCGGTTGATGAAGCATGGTTTATGTTGAAGGTCACACAAAACAAAGAATGATTCATTGGGGGACAAGGAACATATGTCAGCAAGGAGTGAAGGAGAGACTTCGGGAAGATGGGATTTGTGAACGAAAGAATGTAGGTGTGTCAGAGCCCTAGTGGCGTCAGTGGTGTCCGCAACTGCCTTAATCCACTGAATTGACCAAGGATCCAATGTATTCATCCATGGTTGACGACCATTGGAGCGCACAGCAGCTTCAACAACAGATGTCTTGGATGGAGAAGGAGTGCACTCAGCAGCAGCTACACTTCTTTTTGTTCTTTGTTTCTTCAGCGAGCGCACAGCAGCTTCAGCCATAGAAGGTTCACATTTCAAGAGGGTGATTGGGCACTCAGCAGCCTCAGGATTCACCAGGGGAGAGGTCTCAGACACGTTTTCAAGAACAGAAAATTTATTTGAGAAAGATGAGACTGTGTTTACACCAGAAGATTGACCTGTATCTATTGGGCAGGGACAAAATCCTTCTCAACAGCCTTCATCTTGGCTACAAGATCATCCGCATCTACGTATTGTATTTTTACCCCTTTAAAGTCCATCTCTCTGACCTGATGAGGACGGGGTTTGAAGTGTTTGGAACAAGGCCATGGCTTTCCGCATTTGAAGCAGAGTCCTTCGGCACGGGCCTTGCCGATATCCATTGGTGCTCCTTGACTGGGGAACACACCGGGAGTGTTTGGATGTGGTGCTGCCGAAGTGGCAGTGGGGGCGGATATAGAGGATGGGTTCTTGACCCAGGGACGCGTTGTGGTGGTTGTTGTGGACCCAGATATCCCTTTCTGTTGATTAATCTCTTGCAAGACTTGTTCAGCCTTGATGAGACATTTCTCCCATTGACCGAGGTCTTCACAGTCAAGGAGATCAGGGCGGGATCGTTCCACATACTCCACTGGAGCATTCTTCAACCCTTTTTGAATGATGTTTATCAGCAATCATCCATTGACCTGCTCGTCCATTTCGGCTTCAAGAGCGAAGTGATGAAGATGTGTGAAGAAATCTTCAACAGTCTCCTTACTTCCTTGTTTCATGGTGAGGATCTTTTCTTCTGCTTGGCGCTTAAGAGCGCGGGGTTGAAAGATGTCCATGATGGCTTTCACAAACGTGTTGAAGGAGGCGGAGCGGAGAGAAGATGCGTTTCGCTGCACCCATAAATCGGTGAATCATCCAGCAGCATTGTTGCCCCTCATGAACCCGAGCATGATGATTATCTTCTGGATGTCCTCTGGTTCCTGTGGGAACCCAGCCAGATAGAGTGTCATCTGTCTCATCCATGAGACAAACTTGTCTTTGTCGCCTTTGAACATGTTGGGTTTTGTGATGTAAGATTTGCCCAGCAAGGGTGGACGAGACATTGGGTTCACCAGGTATGTGTTGGTGAACATTGGATTCTGACTGGTGAATGTCGGAACTCGGGGCAGTGGGCGGGAAGTAGGATGGGAGCTCTGGCTTGAGGAGCTCAATGACAGAAAAGATTTGATGGGGCGAGGGTGGTGGAGACTGGGATGTGGAGCGGGCAGTTGGGGAGGCAACCCTGCAGTGACAGGATCTATTTGATAACGAGCCCTCCACTCTGCATAGGCATTCATGAATGCCTGGTCCATGGTCTGCCCAATAGCAGTCGGGACTTCTATGATGGCAGGGGAAATGGTCCTCGTACTCTGCCTTGTCCCAGGGTGTGAGTATGGAAGCGGGGGGTAGGATGATGATGGATTCAGGTCCGCCCATGGACCTGGAGAGGGAGTGAGGGGAGGAAGAGCATCGGCTAATGCTCCTAACTTGAAGGGAGTTGGAGTCATTGTCATAGTTAGTGGGAGGAATGGTGGCGACGACGGTAAGGGCAGGAGAGGTTGGCATTATATTGATTTAGTCGACAGAAGTAGTTGATGCAGACGGTTCTGTCAAGAGTGCACTCTTCTGTGGAGGTGCGGTCAAAGTATGGGATGGTAGGTTTTGGAGGAGGTTGCTTCTTGTCAAGACGCATGATCTCCAAGTAATTTTTAGGCTTTGAGGAAGAAGCTATGGGTGTGGAGAGGTCAGGAGTAGTCTTTTTTGTTGAGACAGTAGAGTGGTGGTGACCGTATGATCTAGCCACTATGAATATATGATGGTGAGCGAGTGCACAGCAGCTCAAGCTCAAGCCTGAATGCGGTAGAAAGTGGAGGTAAGAAAACTCAACAGAGCAGAAGGGCTCAATGTCACAATGTCTGAACAGTTGGGGTCGAGGAGGCCATGCACAGAGGAAGAATTGGGATGATCCTCTTATTGCACTGAGAGCGTCACAGGTATCTCTTGAACCTGCCTCGTGTAGTGTCTACAAGGATATGGACAGCTAGACACTCAGCTGATGACGGGGGCTAGTGCACTATGCCCGGTAGCAACAATATCCTTATTTAGATGGCGGACGACCGTATAGACGATAATTTGCCTGGTTATCTACCAGTCTGGTTGTGTGTCCAGAAGCAGATTTTCCTTAACCCTGGAATCTGGGTATGACCACAGTGGTTTAGAGAAGAGGTGGGACAATGTCAGCTAAAGTAGCAACAACAAAGGCAAAGCGATATAGGAGAAAGGTTGAGCAAAGATATTCTTGGAATTATATTAGGACCTCACATGATGACTGCTCAAAGTGAACAGCTATATTGCAGATAAATGACAATTCCAAGAATGGGGACTAGGTACACGAATGTCCCTACTATATATACTACTCTATGATGCACACAGACCAAGTGAATAGAAGAAGGGAAAACAGAAATGAAGTGAGGGGAGGACGGTAATTAAATGTGATTGATGAAAGAGAGATAGTGAAGTGTGAAAGGTGAAGATGTGAAGATGTGATAATAAAGGAAGAGAAAAAAGTTCTAACACCAGGCTGGGCAAAGAGAAAATGCTGCGCCACTGCTGTGACTGCTGTGCACCACCTAATTGGGACTTGGACCAACCACTTAGCTCGTCCGCACGTAGCAGGGCCACCAGTGCAACAGCATTGCAGTACAGACTGTCTGCATACATTGTGCATTGTTATCAATAGGCATTGCACTGTTGAAGTACTCACATAGCTGCAGTACAGGCACAGATCAAACCAATGAAGTATTCCAAGTTTGTTGTTCCAACCACTCATTTTGTCATGTTTGCGTGTTGTTCAAACTTCACAGGTTCTATGGTTGTCATTCTGATCAATATTTTGAACAGGGACAACCTGCCCAACTTTTGCCTTAGAGTTGCTGCATTTCAAAGTCTGCATGTAGTATGGGTGCAGCATTGTTGCTGCATTATCACAGCACAATCACAGCACTGTTGGGACAAAGGGAAAATGCTATGCCACTGCTGCAACTGCTGTGCATCACCTAATTGGGACACTGTTCTATGCTACAAGGATTACATGCAATGTCTGAACTCAATATACTATGTGTTATGGTTTTGTGACTCATGTCACCCATGACCTCCTCACGACCATGTGCTGTTGGCAGTGCCATGACTTTCCCCTCGACTTCCCATGGCTATGCCATTGTATTACCAGATCGTACTTGATGATCAAGACTCGCGGCTACCATTTCCCCTTGTAATGGACAATCCCTGGCCTTATGCCTAGGATGGGCTCTTGACTCAAGACTGGACATTCACCCATGGATGATGAGTTCCCTTTCATCACAAGGACTCTGTGGATATCACCTAGCAACTGGACATTCCCCCGGATGTTTATGTTTATGTGTAAACACAAGGCCTGGATCTTTCCAGGAGTTTCCCTGGATCATCCCTGATCCAACTCCCCACAGTTGGGCTGTGGCTCATCACCCCACAGATCCAAGATCTGCCGAGCATTGCCTCGTTGATCCTACATGCCCTGATACCTGCCTCAGTGATCCGTCATCACCTGAGATACAGCCTCTGGATTGTAGACTCCAACGCCTGCCCTTAACTGGACAGCCTCGTTGATCCTAGATCACCCGATCTATTGGTCCTACTATACCCGCTCCGGTTTCTCCCAATTATCATGTGACACGTGACGTGACGTGTCTTGGACACAGTTATGCCTGCCCTAGATTCCTATTACCATATCAGGTTAGACTGGCCCTAAACTAGTGTACTTGTATATAAGTTCAAGCTGAGCTTGAACTGCTCTCTAACCTGAATCTACTCATTCATACCCTTGGTTCTCTACTCAACAAGAGATCTTCGGTAGACTCTTTGGTTCCTTGGACCAGGTGGTCCTCGTATACTCACTTTCACGCTATCTCTCTCGTCGTTGTTATTGCTGACATCGACCTCGACTTGTTCATCGTCTTCAAGACCTCTTGAAGAGTAGCATCCTTGGTTGGAGTCCCAGTGTTGTGGGTAAAACCGTAACACTATGTATCCAGCCTACATCAGCAAAACAGATCCCCCTTTGTACAGAACTATATAGAGCTATATAGAGCTGCACAGACCACAGACCTACAGCCAGGTCACTATATGTACAGGTCTGTATAGACTCTGTACAGACCTGTACAGCACTAAAGTCTGTGTGAAATCAGGTGTTTTGCTGATGTATTATTCCTTTTTCTTGACATTGTGAACGATGTGCAGTTGTGGCTGTATGCATTTTTGAGGTACAGTTGCTGCTACTATGTCTTTGTGTTCCTGATTGTGTTCACTGCTTGACTGAAGTTGGGACTGCACTGCCATGCAAAGATTCTAGTAATGTACTATGTAAAGTGTAAAACTTAGACATACCAAGAACTCACTCTCACTGTACTCTTGATTGTCTTTGACCCACAGTGAAGGAATTCCTTTGCTGGTTGCCTATAGACTCACAGCTCAGTTGCAGCATCATTTTGTTGGAAATATGGTTTATTTCTTTATTTCATCTTCACCATATTATCCTTTTCATTATGCTACTCATATCTTTTTGGTTACACATGACCCTTAACTCACATGATACAGGCTAGACTTCTTACATCATATGCCTAGACCTACAATGTCACCTATGACTTCATACCCTCAACCCAGGTCTAGATGACTATCTACTGACATCATCATTACCACTGCCCTGCCATGGTAATACCCTTGACTCTGGGTACTAGGGTCTTCTCATGTCACCTGTTAGGATACAGGGTTGACACCTTATATGGTGGATCATACGATACTTTATCTACCAATGGGAGCCCACAGGCTAAGGGCATTTCCTTTATATTTTTTAGACTCAGTTCTAACCTTATACCATTGATGTATAAGTAGAGAGCCCTTCCGGCTCTATAATATTAAGTTCGCTTTGACCTCTTTCCCTCTCCAGCCAGAGTTCTTAAGCTCTTCATTGGCTGTATTCCTCTTATCACTACTTGATCAACACTAGCCTATTATCTTCAAGCCAGTTCCTCCTTAAACCAATGCTCCCACACAGGGTGTGTATTCCTTCTCTCACATCCACCTTCCTTCGCTGTTCTCTGCCATCAGGACTGTGTCATTCTGATAGGTTATGAGCCCCACATAAGAGGATTCACACATGGCAGTCTTCTGACTACGTCACTATGTTTCCACATCTTAATGTGCAGGAGAGCATGGTTTATCTGGTCCTATACTGGGTAGTTGTGTTGCTGATGCTAGCCACCTCAGTCTATTACCAAGAGACCTATCTTGCCTCAATGGCAGCTATATGGCTAAGGGCAGCTTCTTGGGTTCTACTCTTCCACTTTATATCTGACACTAGATTGGTGACACTAACATGGGGTACTTATACATATGTACAGTATGACTGGACTTTACATTTTGGGTTAGACATATCACTGTCTACCCAACTAAGATGTGAGTTTGAGGCTCAACAAGTTTTTCTCACAGAACAGTGGGTAAGACACCTACAAGAGTGTTCTAACACTGGTGATCAAGCTGCTGCTTTATCTGCTTGTACCCCATGCACCTGCATGAGACACCATTGGCCTGGACATTGTATCCATTGCCATAGGCATTCCCATTGTCCCACTGGTCATCAATCCAGGTCTATACCTCATAGATCTTGGTCCAACACTATTCCTCCTCTGGTCTATTGACATTCCCATGGTTCATCACAACCACCAATCTATACTGCTACTCTGGCTACTACTAGTGCCGAGGCTACCACTTCACATCCTTCCAACATTACCCAAGTCAGATATGTTGATGACATCATTGTCATCAACCCCACTGTTGCTCCTACTCCTCCTTCATTCGACTCTACTATAGTCATTCAAGGATCACCTCGATGACAAGGAGAACCTCTTGAATCAGGTGATATTGCACCTCCTGTTGATCCTGATACCACCTTCATCCCAGAAGGAGATAATACTGACATTCCATGTCTTAAAGGGTATCATGGAGATGACAAGGAACCTAGAGGGTGAACGTCTCTTCAAGGACATCATGTTCCTACCAGAACTTGACAATGTTCAAGCACTCTACATGTTTCCAATGGTGAAGGACAATCTGCTGTTGAACCTTCATTACAGCAAGGTCTTAGGTCACAACAATGTGGTGTCTTCTTTATAGGCAAATGCAATGAAACTAAAGTGCTTGTTTCTTGGACTACTGATTTGCCTTCCACAGATGAAACACTATCTAGATCTACTAGTAATGAGTTGGTGAAAAACTTAGTGTAGTCAGTTATGTGGGTTGTTCACCAATCCTCAACTATTGTTTATAGATTGGGTCTTGAAGAAACACTTTAG
>JBBPQN010000780.1:0-12450 GCA_038092575.1 Boletus subluridellus
ATCTCACTAATACTGGGGGAGCCATAGTGGACTTTCACACATCCCACCCATCTGCCATGTGTGCTCTTACCATAGACCCTGCAGATTTTATATTACTATTTAAAAAATGCCCTGAGCTGTTGACATCACTTTCAAAGAAGTGAACTGCCTTTCATCACTTGGAAGTTGATCTTTAGAAATGGGGTAGTGTTATGGTTTGCTTTTATGTCACTTCATTTCTTTCAAACTTAGCATCTTTTGCTTTTTGGAGTCATGTGACCTATCACATGACTATATATCTCTTCTATACATGTGGGCTAGTCCATCAATCATGGCAAAACACCTCCCAAAGGTCCATAATGGTTAAATGGATATATTTATCCTTTTATAATTACATTGTTTTCCATGTTCATCTCCATACTGTGCATGTCTTCTTTTAATTTCTATTCTTCCATTCTATGGCTATACTCCACATGGTATGACTTATGTCTTAATTTCCATCCTATCAAATATGTTATGCATTGGTGGATCTGACATTAATATATACAAACACATGAATAGTATGTAAACCTCAAGACTTCACTGGATGTCCTCCAGTTTGGTTCTCTTGAAGTTTCCCTTTACTCCCAAGACTAAGCTTGATTCTCTTCATCCCCTTTTCCTGTTTATCTTTGTTTGGGTTGTTTCACTCACAAACATCAATGAATTTCCAAAAATGAAGGTGAAAGCATCACCAGTTACCTAACCACTGTATCTTCATATTCCCATATGGAAACTCTTATCTCACAAGCACATACTCCTGGCTTGCTTGCTTCCTGAATACTCACATTGCTTCATGCCTCATTTCATTATCTCTAATCTAAAATGGTGGCTCAACATCCTATACATCAGAAAAAAAAATGGCTGTAGTAACCATGTAACTATGTAGTCACTATTGCACAATATAGTAATTTTCATTTTAGATAACACTACAGTCAACTACCATGCTGAAGTGGCTTCAAAGTTCAAGATACTATAGAACAATATAGTAAGCTGTGCTTGTGGTTGGTCCCTTCATGCCTATCTTTTTGTCTATTTTTTCCATTCTGGTGGTTTCCCTTCTCAGCACAATCAGATCCTCCCAGTGCTTAGAAGGCTAGATCTGACCCCCTCTTTGCTATCAATTCAGATCTGTTGCCCACAGTCATGTGATCCACACTTTGCAAGTGATCCCTTCATCAGACCAGCCTTCCCACACATCCCACTAAATCTAGTATCAAATTCTTGTGGCCTTCACTTTCCTAGCACAACTATGGAATTCTATCATCTTGTTCTAGTACAGCATTTGTGTACATAAGACCTTATACACCAATAGAATTCATCCTGACCTTCTTCTGCTTTTCTCCTCTCACCAAGCAACTACTCATGAAAATTCCCCTTTGTTTATTCCCTTTGTCAGCTTCATTGGGTTCTCATGCCCAGGTTACTTACCATCACCAGCTCTGATGAGGAAGTCCATTTCTCTGGAGATGAAGCCAGAAAAACCAGGAAAGGTGACAAGATGAGCAAGAAGAATTATAACTGGAAGAGTGATAAGAAAGGCAGCAAGGATGACAAGACTAAGGTGTTGAAAAAGAAGGGAAAGCAATCCCAGGGGGAAAAGTAAGTTTTATACCTTAATAATGATTAGTGCACAATGCACATATAGTGTAGGTCCACCAAAGATCTGGTCACTGTCAGTGGAAATTTATATCTGCAGCATGTACCATTGCACACTGCATCAATCTCTGGTGTGAGGTCAATAAGGTAATCAAAGTTGCACAGATGATAGAACAGGATAAGGCCAGCAAGGCTGGTGAGCTTGAGGAAGATGAAGCTGTCAAGAAGCTTTATATAGGACAGTTGATTAAATAGTAAGGTCTACTGTACAGTACTTGGAAAGCTGAACATTACTGTATATTGTAGTGATGATGAAACATGCCAGCACTTCCTTAGTATTTATCACAAGATTTTGGTAGTCACTCCAGCCCTACCAACACTCATCAAAGACCCCATGTGCACCACCAAGTTGGTAGCTATTACACAGAAGGTGCATTTCTTCAAACTATCCACACATATATGTACATGCATGAAAGATGAATGGGACTATCCATAGAACAAGATCCATCAATGCCACCAAGCTAAGGAGCTCCAATATGATATCTACATATGAAAAACAGAGGATAATCTGCCTTTAGGGTGGCATGCCTGCCAATGTGAATTCATATAAATTTATCTTAATACTACTTTTTTACACTATTGCAGCAGCCATGTATCTTGAGATAGCCAGAATTTTAGATAAATCTAGCTTTCATTGCTTACAATACTCTGACTGGATTTCAGACAATAGTAATGCAGCAGATACATTTTGAACCATGCTCAATCTAATGCAGATCCAGCCTGTGGGAAAGCTCAAGTCCACCATAAAGAGATTAAAGGCACATCATATCCCTGCTTGGGAGCTAATAATATATTTTAAGCACCAGAAGGTCTGGTGCAAAAGTGTCTATCTCTGTCTTGTCATTATTCTTTTAAAAGACAATATTTTTTTACAGTTGCAAAGGCTGTACTAGAGAAGACTTTCAAATACTACCCCTGCAAGGTAGTGGATATTTATACCCCTTGCAGTCATGTTTGCAAGAACTTCTTGGTTACAACATACATATCATATTTTCTGGATAGCACAGGAATAGAATGTGTGGATATATCAACATGGTTAGTAAATTGCTGAGCTTCCATTTCATCCATACAGCCACTGTGTAAATGTTGACTAAATGGTCCACAGGAACTCCTGTGTCATTTGTTTCAGCAAAACAACAATCATTAATACATGCAAATTTATAAATATATATACATATAAAAAATTATCTTAAAATAAAATAAAATAAATATAACAAATTGTATATGTGAAATACAAATTAGGCTAAAGTAAATAATGAAAAACAAAGATCCTAACTTTCTCATATATCTTTTTGTGCATTTTGTACAATTCTAATCAAGTAATTATTCTAGTAGTTTTGCATTACCTCAATGTATTTTGGATGTTTTTAGATTTTTGTGGATTAGCAATATCAAATGAGTGATGTAGATATATCAGTAGCAGACCAACAATCCATATCTACAATGGTAATGCATGCACATCATTGATTTGTTGTCACTTGATACATGGTCATTCAATAACATATCTATTGCATCATTTTATATGTACAAGACTACTGCAATGCATGGTATTGAGCCCTGGCCTCAGGTGACAACATCAGGGTTATAAGTGAACATTAGCAAACATCATCTTACTTGAGTCATTGGTGAACATACTTGTGAAGCTCCTCCAGAGCTGAAATTGGCTTCTGGCACATAAGCATGATAGTAAATATATGTAATAAATATCAGAGGTGTGAATCACTTACTAATGCCTCTCCTTCATTCAAACAATTTTTGTTCCTATGTCACTTCCATATGCCTTCATCAATTTGATCACCTGCTGGTGACTGGGCATGAGGTTGTTCAGTGTGCATATATATAGATGACTACAATCATTTTCCAGAGCTTATTAAATTTTATACTTATTTTGTAGCTGTCATTGAATTGAAGTGAATTTTCCTTCTGTCTGGGGTTGCTGCTCTGGTAATTGAGGCAGATGAGCAGATGTTGTTGATAACATGATGGACAGAATAAATCAGAAAGAGAGAATTGATGAGTGCACTATGGAGGCAACACCACCTTGTGAATCCATACTTTCAATATACACTCAGTGCATGTTGTGCACCCACAACACATCATTACCAGAACCATACATACTAAACAAGTAAATAGGATGATTCTTGCCAGATCTCCTACAAGGACTCACATAATATCAAAACTTCTGATGAGGATTGTTCCTTAGCATTGAGATTAGTATAGGATTGCATAATGTACTCAAATGTCACATAAGAAAACATCATTCAATTGATGGACCATGTCCTCAACCCTTTTTATTGGATACATGGGTTCTTTAACCACTGTATGAACCTTCTGCCATGCAGCCTTCAAGGCAGCCTCAAATCACACTCAGAGTTCCACTTGGCTATCACCCAAGACTTATCCTTGGTAAGTCTCCTATGAAGACCTCTGATAATCCCTTCTTGTCCCTGTGGTAGTAAGACATTTCCAGTCTCATTAATTTTCACAGACAAAAGTGGATACAATTGTTGTTAGGTTGATTCAGGAACTAGTGCATATTGGACACAAGAAAGAAGATGAAAGAAACAAAGGAAACATGAACTTGTTGAGAGCAGTAGGGGAGGAGAGAAAAGAAAGATGATTTTGATAACCCAGACTGGTTGGTTTGATTTTGGGGTTTAGTGTGTAATGTATTTGCATTGTTGGATTTTTGTTTTTTTTTGGTGGTGTAGGTGAGGGTTGGGATTTGTGGATGGTGTTGGTGGTATTTATATGTAAAATACAACCATAATACAAACAAAAACCTTGCGTACAACCACCCAACAAATCTAACAAAAAATCCACAAACCAACAATACAAATGCAATAAATCCCTCAATACATAACAAATCCAGTCTAAAAAAAACACATAAAAATCTCCAATAAAATACTAAAAACAAATAAATAAATAAAAAACATGAAGGCCTATAAAACAAAATACAAAAAATACAAACACCCCACAAACAACATCACCAACTTCCCATCCCACATAATAACAAATACTCCAAAACCATACAAAAAATATAAATAAAAAAACATAGAAAAAAAATTCAACAAAAGATACCACATATTACAAAACACCACGCACACATACTAGTTGGTTATTGTTATTTTGTTTGTGAGTTTTATTTGTTGTTATGGGTGGATAGTTTTTTTTTGTAATTCTGTTGTGAAGACAAGGGTCTGGCTGAGGTGGAATTGGAATGAGTGGTATATTGGTTGGCCAACAAAACAGGATTGATAGAGTATTTTTTTGAATAAAATAGTTTAATTGAATTAATTTCATAAATTCTTTTAGTGATATATTTAGCATCACAATGGACAATTGAACATCAGCAAAACTATGAATTATATCAGCACCTGTAACAATTAGTCCAATTATATCTGTTTGATGATTTTTCATAAATTATTTTATTTCTGTGAGCTACCAATATTATTTCACTTGAGATCCTTTGACTACATATTACTGGGGTACTGGAAAAACCATAAACATAATTTAATAGCAGTAATAATAAGGTTGGCTATAATATCACACTTAAATTATTTGCAAACTTTTAATTCTTGTTCACAAAGTGTAAAAATCACATCAATAAAATGATATTATCCATAATTGATACTAGCTACTTGCTGCATTTTTATAAAAAGAATTTAATTTCATTATTATGGTTGAAATATGGTGGAGATGGTGAAAATATATAAATTACAACTATTTCCATTCTATCTTGTCCCAATAAAACTATAGTGCATTCTAATACAATAAAAAGAATAGAACAGAAATATAAAGTCTCAATAATGCATGTACATATTTGAGTTATTTTGCCAAGCTTATTAAACATTTCTGAAAAAAATATAAATACATAATGTAATTATATATATGACAATAAAAATATATTACTACAATATATATTTAGTATCTATTTCTTTTTAACGACAAAAGGCAATATTACAAGCAAACAATGCCCTGCACTAACATAAGTGGCTTGATTTTTGTATTCTATACTACTACATGGTGATAGAGATGTTTATAACATAGGAAATACAAGCAGTGGTGAGACCATTATTTCTTTTCTTTGATTTCTCTTTGACAGATGTCATAGATGCTAAAAGGACCTAGCTATGTGCATTGGAAGGCTGTTGAATATGCTAAAGAGTTCACAAAAAAAAAATTCATGACAGATGACACTGAGTTGCTTATCGACCAAGCATGGAAATTCACACCTAAATCTGATCTTGGACCATTAGAAACCATCATTGTTTTTGAATGAACATGATCCCACAGTATGTTGTTCTTAATAATAATTGCTGCTGTTTTTATAATCCATGATTATACAGGTTGATATTGTCTAATAGTTTAAAAACTCAATTCTGAAATCTTTCACATTAATACTTAAGATACAAGCAATACTTCACCCATCAAGCACTTTTCATTTATCATATATGTACTGGATGATGAGATTCCAAAAGTAACCTGCACTGAAGAGATGGGTGGTTCTTGTAGATAATGACTGAATAAGATTATTTGTTCTTTTAGTATGAAGAAACTGATTTTCTGCTGGTGTAGATCAGGTGAAGTGTGCATCACTGAATCTTTTTTGAAGTTTGAGTGTGAAGTGAATGTGGAAATCAGTATAGTCCTTCCACTGATAAAGTACATCATTGATGGTACAGGTTGTTTCTTTGTGAAGTAATCAAAAATGATGGACATTTGTAATATCCAATACTGAAGTCATGGCAGTGGACATTGCATTCTCAATCAGTGCTTTATGTGTGTGCCAAACCTACACACACTGTGTCTATCCTGGATGGACATGCTGCATTATATGTCAGTGCCTATGTAATCATCTAAACAACCCCTCACTCATCCAAATCTATTAAGAAATAAGCAAGATACCATTTGTAAAGATACAAAAATGCTATATAGATACATACACAACTTGTACATTTTGCTACACTTTTTAATATACTTTACACCATTTGTATACTGTAGGCAATATCAGCAAAACACCCCCCCTATGTACAGAATTATACAGGGCTGTACAGAGCTGCACAGACCACAGATCTAAAATCTGTATAAGATCCATTGTTTTGCTGATGAAACTTGTGCCATATTTCTTGTCTCTGGGTAGTTGATCACAATGAGACCTAGGTCAGGGCTAAAACAACTAGCATATTTTCTCCATAATATGTGCAAAGTAATGAGTATATATAATATGCACAAAATAAAGATAATGTATACTATCATATATTGTAAGAGTGCTTAGTTAAATCAATACTATTTGTGCAGGTGGCACAAAACAACAGTGTATGGAATCTATGAATCTGTATATAAAAAGACCATATGTATATCAATATATGATATATGTATCTGCATATTTCTACAATATTAATTAATTATGAACCTTTTCTATTTGTGTAATTTTGCAAATTTATTTATTTCCCTTTTGTGACTTATATGTTACATGCATAGTTTATACAAATTTATCTGCTGGTTTATAATACAAACAAACTCACATACTATGTCTATCAGACCTTACATGACGACTGCTCAAAGTGAACAGCTATATCGCGGATAAATGACAATTCCAAGAATGGGGACTAGTTACACTGATGTCCCTACTATATATACTACTCTGTAATGTGCATGGACCAAGTGATAAGAAGAAAGGTAAAGCGGAAATGAAGTGAAAGGGGACAGTAATTAAATGTGATTGATGAAAGAGAGATAGTAAAAGGTGAAAGGTGAAAGTGTGAAGAAGTGATAATAGAAGATGAAGATGAAAGTTCTGACAATATCTAAATCTTAGATTGCTACTAGGATGACTTAATTGAATCACCTTGTGAGATGGAAAATACCAAAAGAACAAGACTGGCTTGTGCCTATCTCAGCATAGATTCAATCCTTATATACTATATCGCTATTTGGATATATCACATGTGTATCAATACTATCTATACATA
This sequence comes from Boletus subluridellus, assembly GCA_038092575.1. Classification (NCBI taxonomy): domain Eukaryota; kingdom Fungi; phylum Basidiomycota; class Agaricomycetes; order Boletales; family Boletaceae; genus Boletus; species Boletus subluridellus. Next base: position 7,653 of record JBBPQN010000780.1, read on the forward strand.
TACATTCTAACCATTAGATCTGGGCATAGTAAGTGAAGTTATGCATTGAATTAACTTTAGTAATATTGTTCATGATATGTGTCAAATCAGAAAATATCATATAATCTACATTTGATATTCAGAAAGACCTTTGATGTAACTGTGCTTTGGACAAGCTGCAAACTAACTTCAATCAAAGCAGTAGAAGCCATGACAGCATGGTTTGACAATTTATCACTCTATTAGCTGCCATGGCAAACAGGTTTGAATATTTATGATGAAGTATTTTGTACTGATTCATTAGTGTTTCAAGTCCAGTTCTGGATGCAAGAACTCAAAACTGAAATAGATGTGACAATTAATTGTGATTCTGATTAGACTGCAGTTTCCAATTGTGTCATTTGAGGAGTAAAACAACCAGTTGCAATTGGTGGTCTATTTCTTTTGGAAATTTTCTGTATTTCTTTGTGAATCTGTTGAAGTTTTATTGACAACCATAGTTGAGTGTTATAGTATCAGAGAATCACTGCTGCACTTGCATTGAGGAATTTATTTATTTAGTGATTAATATGTTGCTCATTCCAGTATGTACATTTCTACAATTGGATTGGGATTCAATTATTTAACTGGGATTAGTCAATACATATAATCTGCATACCTCAATGAGTCCTTGAAAAGTAGTTGTGCAAATTTGTACAAAGTAGACCACCTATGCTACAATGTATGCAGGTGATGCAATACAATGACCAGTGTTTGGATACAATTACATGCAGTTGACACAAACAGTACAAATACCAACTGCCAATAGCAATACTGATGGTTCACATGCACAAGTATAGCTAAAGTTATGCATGGGTAGGTAGCATTGGCAAGTGTGATGCTGTGAAACAGTGTGTGAACTTATTATGTAATGGTGTTTGTATATGTATATAAACAATCAGACTATTATGGCTATGCTCAAATACAACTTGAACTTGAACCACTGCCTTCCTCATTTGGTCATTATATAAACAACACCAAATAAATCACCATGTCTAACAACATGTTAAATTAATTAAAATGTTGTCTAAGTATTTGCTAAAGTTATGCTCACTCAATAACAGAACAACAGCCAAATCGCTGTTGTAAGTACTTTATATCTACCACTGGTGTGCAAGTATTCCAAATACTTATGCATGTTCACTGTAGGAGAACACTGAGCAGATCATGACTGTATGTATTACAGACCACCAGGTGCAGCATAAGTACATATTCCAAATACTCATGCACATTTATTCCAGGAGATTGATTTCAGAAGAAGAGTGTGAATGGTCCCTGGTGTGTTTCAGGAATAGCTTTTACTTTTTCTTGATCCATTTTAATGCTGTCATGTCCAACCATCATGCTGAGGAAGTCAACTTCTGTGGTGCTGAATATGCATTTTTCTGGTTTGACAAATATATCATTTTCTTTGAGCCAATGGAGGACTTCTAGCATGATCTTGTGTTGTGTTCCTCTTGGCTTTTTGTTTTTGTAAAGATCATGAGGTCATATATGTAGACAATGCAGACACCATCCATATCAATAAAGATCTCATTTATCATCACTTGGAGGGTGGCAGGGGAGTTGCAAAGTCCAAAGTACATGGCAAGTGGTTCAAATACTCCACAGAAGCATATAAAAGTGGCTTTTCATTTGTCATCTTCTTTGATGCATATGTTATTGTACCTCAATTGTAGATCCATTTTTGTAAATTTCTTTGTACCTTGAAGTTTGTCTACAAGCTGTGTGATGAGGGGAAGCAGGTAGTTATCTTTAACCATGTGTTCATTGAAATAATGGTAGTCCTGGACCATCTGTTTCTTTCTGTCTTTCTTAGGTACAAAGAACACTGGAAATGTCTGTGGAGATTTTGATGGGTGAACATAGCCCCTTTTAAGCTCATTATCTAGAAATGTGGTAACTTCATCTTGCTTTGTTGCTGATAAAGGAATAATTTATTCCTTTTTAGGTTTAAATGTCTCTTTGAGATCTATAGCATGATTTCATGGTTTTCTGATCAGCAACTGTTCCAATTTCTTTTTTCTAAATACAATAAGGTATTTGTGATATTGCCTGGGAACAAGTTCCTCAAGAGTTTTCTCAAGGTTTGGTGTTAATTGCACTTTGAGCATGGAAATGGTGTTGTGTACTTGTGTCAAGACTGGGTAAACTCCAGAGGGACCAACTCTGGAACTCTGAAGTTATTTTAGGATGTAGGGACTTTGGCCTCATTGTATGTGGTGTGCCCTTGTCAGGAGTCCAGTGTTCCAGATTTACAAGGGGGGGTCAGAGTGAGACTTGAAGTGTACTAGGATGCTAAGTCAAGTGGAGGGATGATTAGAGGAGAACATTCAAGGTTCAAGTGGAGAGCTGGGAGTCAATTTAATGTGGTATTCAAACTAAAGTAGTACAGGAGTGGTTCAGAGAACTTATATACTATGGAGATACAGAGTATTAGTAATGGGGTGGAGTTGCTTTGTAAAGGTGTCAGGAGATAACTAAAGCTGGAGCTGTGTTTCTAAGCAGAGCATAGGTACAGAGGAAACTAGGATGTAGAGCTAGTATAGATACAGAGGAATGGAAATGTAATGGAATGTATGTAAGTTTATGGATTGTAAGTATGAAGACATCATCTGGGATTTTGAAAGTATTTTTTTGGTTTTTGTTAGAGAAATCAAGTAGCAGTTTAACATCCTGTCCAAGCCCACTAGGGGACCCCTCTGATAGTGAATTGAAAGAAGTATGTATTGTTTCGGGGTCTTCAGAATCATTGACTTCTATGATTTCATCCTCTGACAGTATTTGAAATATATTGGTGGAAGAAGCCAGAGCACATCCAGACACATGCAATGGCTCTAATCTTTTCCCTTCTTAGCAGCTAGCACTTTGTAATCTTTGAACCAGGCATGAGCTTTGTCCAGGTTCATTTCCTTGATAGATCTGGACCAGTCTTGGTCCTTTCCCTTGTTGTTGTTGTTGTTGTTGTTTTTTACCTCATTCAAAGAGGGAGATTCTTCCTTGGTGTCTACTGAGCAAACCTTGTGATCTCCTTGTTCTTGGCAGTATATTTTGAACAGCCCTTCTGATGGCCACCACCAAAGAAGTGGTATTTGCTGCATTGAAGCTTCAGTTTCTTGCAGTTTCTGCTGACATGGCCTGTACTGCCATAGTTGAAACATTTGACACCACCTGAAGAGATGGCATTGATCTCCATTGTGTTAGGATCTTTTGTCTTTGCCCTGTCTGCAGTACCCTTGGTAATGAATTTGAGGGGCTGTGTCAGCTTGAATGTGGCAAGATCTTCATATCTGCCATTTTCCAAAATGAGTCTTTTGACAATTTGACAATTGGCATTCTGCTCTAGAAGCTCAATGAGTCTGTAGTTATCATATGCAGCAAATGTTTGAAACATCTCAAATTTCATGAGGAATGTATCCATGGTGGCGTCTCCTTGCTTAAGGAAGGTGAGAATTTCTCTATTTCAGTCCGTTTATGTTGAAGACCAGAAATGTTGCTCAATGAGAGCAACAAAATGTGGCCACAATGAATTGTAACCTCCTTGTAACATCTTGTTTAATTGGGCATGTGCAAATGCACCCACTTCACATCCTGATATGTGGGAGAGCATAGCTCTAATCCTAGCAAGTCCTAAAAGGATGGTTTGGTTTACCTCATGCCACATCTGGACACAAGTCCACAATTTTTCAAACCTTTTCCTCAGGTGCCATTATAGGTTCCAGGGTCTGCAAATACTTTGGATATTTTTGAATCCAAGGATCCTAACCCAGAAGCTCTTGGTTTGCTCTATTCTGCTGAGAGCTGTGATTCTAATTGGTCTACTTGGTCTTGCAGACTGTTGGTGAGGAGATGTCTTGTCCCTACTCTGGCAGCTTCTGCTTTGAGATATAGGCATAGCTCTGCTGCAAGATCTGACCAATCATTAGATAACATCTTATACCTACTAACACATCCAGACACAACTGAAGCCCTCATCCAATATGTCAACTCCACTGGAAGACTCAAAAACACATTCTGTTACAGATTTCTTTCCTTTTTATCCTTCTAATTACACTCTCGCCCATTCATCTTCTCATATGCGAGAGGGCTTCACTCTTATGGTGTTGATCATGTGCTATGCCATGTTTACAGACAATCTTCTTGATATGGATGAATAACCTTTTCTAGGCAGTTCTCTCGTACTGCCTCATTTTCCCCTCTACTCAGATGGTCTGTGCGTGCTCTTATTTAGCTGGTCTGTGTGCCATTCCCAGTAGTATAAATACTTCGCCTTTGTACTAGGATTCTGTATCTAGTTCTACGCAATCTATTGCCTAGAGCCTGGTCATTCCATGAGTGATTAGTCTAAGGATTAGTCATAGTGAGACTCCTAAGCTTCTTAGTGTCTTTGCACTACACTTGAGTGTGTGCTTCAACTAGATTCTATGCATCAGGGTAACACATTCAGTAATAACCAAATACATCCAACATAATAACTGACACTACTTTAAACAGACAATCACAACATGCACTGACCATGCAAACACCTCAAATATTCTCAAACCACCAACACTTTTATTTATGAGGAAATGGTAGGGACAAGTGGGGACAAGTCAAGGAGGAAATTAGTGGTGAAATAGAGGGGTGAGGGCAAAGTAGTACCAATTATTGCACAATCCAAAGGTGAACCCCAGTGAAAACTGGGTATGGCCCGGTAGGGCCATATATGACCAAATATTATCAATTCGGTAGATAATATGTGGATGAGATCTGATAAGAATCCCCTGCCAAAGTGAGAGTT
>JBBPQN010000781.1:0-12447 GCA_038092575.1 Boletus subluridellus
ATTGATGACCCTGCAAGGGTTAGAGCTAACGCCTTTTGAGTCTCTTGCAAATATCAACTCTTTGCAAAATAGCCAAACATTGGGACACTTTTTTGAGCCACTGTATGTACCACCTGTTGTTTGACCGTGCTCATAACTTTACTTAAATGTCTCAATGTCTTACTACTACATGCCCTTGTTTATACTTTCTGCTGATCGAACACTTAGAAGCCGATCATTCAACTCCACTGCTGTGGATAAAATTTCAACTATTCGATTCACATAAATTGATGTTTCTGACTATGTATGTCTGTTCACAAGCCCTTCGACCACCTCTATGTCTTCCTTTGATGATCTCCGCGATTCCCTCATGTACTCCGGCACTTACCTGGGTGATCCTGCCTTGCCTACCAATGTTCGCTGGACTCGCCATGCTCACAAATATACTCTTTGTACCTCTGACTGAAATAACTCTGAAGCAGAAGCCAATCCTGCCCTGCTATCTGTTGTTGTCAAAATCAGCGATGATGGTTTCTGGCTCTCTAGGTATGTCATGAAACCTCCCCTGAAAGTACCTCTCCTACTGATGAATCTAAAACAGCAATACTTCATGGACTTGTCCTACTGACACAACCCCTACACTCGCTGAAGCAAAAGGATCCTGCCTCAGGATAAGACCTATTGAGGGAACCTTTGCATCTGACTTCACCACTGTTCTCAACAACATTTGATGACTTGAAGATAGCATTGCAACTGAGGATCATGACAACCATGGTTTCATACCATCTGACCTAAAATTTCGCCATCTGTTCTTTCAGGTGTGCCCATCTCTTTCTTCCCTTACCACTAGCTTATCATTTGTAGCCAAGGGACCCTGCGGAAAAGTATGCTGCCGATGACCCTATCCACTCCTGGCTGACACATTCAACTGCCACTAAGAATTCCCTTGATGAAATCATCACAAACTGTGAACACTCTGTTTGCCCCCTCCACGCTTATGATACAAACGGAGTGACAGGAGTGGGCATCAGTTCTGCCGAGCTGTGGGCAACTTCTGAGTCTTAACTATCAGAAATCATATTAGTGGAGTCCAGATAATGGCCACATGATACTCACTTGTGCATATCCCAAAGCCCCAACACTGTGAGAAATGATGCTGACTTTAAGCAGAGGGTCTGCATGTTCCAGGAACCAACCACAGATGGCATGAGCCGCATGACTGGCTTCATGGTATGCGACAGTCTTTTTCTCCTTGGGACTGAGCACCCTACTCTTCCATTCCAAGCCAGCAATCACTTGTTTAATAGCACTCTCAAAGTCATTGTTTGTGATGAATTCATGGCCCTTACAAGCTGCATGGAGTGCAGCTTCATTGCAGATGTTGGCAATATCAGCACCAGAGAAGCCTGGAGTGAGAACAGCAAGCTTCTGGGCCAACATGGATATATCCAAGAGCTCCTGAGTGAGAAGGAGAGGCTTGAGGTGCACCATAAAGATATCCTTCTGACTGGACAAGAGATCACGAACACGAGACAATCCAACACCCACGAACATTGCAACAGATTCCAAGCCAGAAACAGAAAGAAAGGGAACATCAGCCTTGCTAGCAGTGGCTTTTGCAAGGAGAGTCTTTCTGGTTCCAGGAGAGCCTGACAAGGTAGCCATGCAGGGGATCTTTGCACTGAGCTTCTTGTACTTGGCAGGGTCCTTCAAGAGCTTGATGAACTCCATAACCTCCTCCTTGGCCTCATCCATTCCAGCAACATCCTTGAACTTGACTCTGACGTCGGTATCCTTATTAAACAGCTTCACCCTGCTCTTTCCAATGTTGAAAATGCTGCCTCGCCCACTGCCTGCTGAACCACCAGCCCAGCAGCTCATGTAGAAGAGGAGACTGGTGAAGAGAATGGTGGGTACAAAGTTGAGAAGGGTATTTACTGTGGAGATTTCATCATGATAAGCGACAGGTATCCATTTGTGACATGGGATGCCGAGCTTGTTCTGGGCTTCTTCGAGCTTGCACTCAAATGCTTCAATGCTTCCTATAGAGAAATAATAGTCACCACCACCAATGGTGGCAGAATACATGGTTCCTGTTGCATTGGAGTGAAGCTTGATTCAAACTTTTTGTCAATTGACAGTGATGAGCTTGTCAACAAGAGCCTTGTCAAGGAATGCAGTCCGGAATTCCTGCCAAGTGATCTCCTGTGAAGATGAGGAGGAAGAGCTGCTCAAGGCATAGATGATGGCAGCAGATGTAGCCAACAGGGCCAGCTGATTAGGATTGAAATTGCTGTTGTTTCCGCCAGGAGGAGGGGGTTTGAAGCAATGGGGCTCATTGTCTTCAGGATTGGACTGCCCAGAGGATGAGTTCTGCTGTTGGGACTGCTGGTAATGTTGGAAGAAGCCCTCGAGACCCTTTGGTATCTCTACGCCCATACCACTTCCCTTGTCCACCCCTGCATCGTCTGCCTCTGCTTTTCCCTTGCTTGCAGAGCCATGTGGAGAGGGCTCAGAGTGAAGGTTATGAGGTGAAGGTGTGGCGAGAGGAGCAATGGGGGTGAAGCAATGAGAATGAGGAACAAAAGTATATGGGATGCTGTGGACCAATGAGGGGGAGAGTGCAACTGCCACAACTGTACCTGCCAGAAGTAAGGCCATTGGAGGAGAGCTCGCCACCAGAGAGATTGTAGACCGCTGGGAGGGAGATACTGTTGGCAGAGTGTAGGACCAGTGGAGGTGGTGTTGTAACTGTTGTTGGCAGAACCATGTAGGGGGTGTAAGAGTATTCTCTGATATGGTGTCAGTCAAGTCAAGGGAGTTGAAGTCAAGCTGAGAAAACAAAGAGGAAGGACTTGTCAATGGCATTGAGGGAGACCTGAGCGCTAAGTTGAGCTGTGGAAGATAAGTTGATAATTGTCACTCCACAAATCCTCATTGTTGCACACCATTGTAATCAACTCATTCATTGTCATATGTACATAGAATAGCATTCAAAAAACATCAATACAAACATGGTATTGTGTCGGGGATGCCATCACCCTCCTCTCATCCAATTACCCCAAGAACATCACAAAAGTCCTTATCATCAGAAGCAAAAAGATGTGCAAGAAGGTTGCTGTTATCTTCATTCATGAGCATGTTGGCTTTAGGAGTGGCCCAACCCTTCGTGAAATCCAGCCTTTCTTTCTTCAACCAAAATTTCAGCATTTGCAATGCTTCCATTAGTGCAGGCATGATATGGTTTCATTTTGCTGTGTTGGTCTTGCTGCTTGAAGAAAAAACGCATTTGCATGGAACAGATGACACTTGAATTGGGAGGTAGTCAAGTGCTATAAGATGGATAGTTGGGAAGGAATCTCTGGATGATTGGGATATGTCAGCATCAGACCATGACATTTAATGTATGCACTGAACTTCTGCTTGACAGAAACTTCACCTTGCTGGGGTTGTTGGATCGTCATTGATGGAAGACCACATCAAGCTGCCAACTTTTGAGTAGGGAGTGGTGGCACTGGTGCACCGGGAGTAGATTGGGATGACTGAATGGATGTAGACTTTGAATGGTATTGACCCATCTTTAATGTATGTTAGTAACGAATCTGAATTCATATACACTTGTGAGTACTCACCAATTGGAGGATGCTTGCCTGGACCTCAGTTGCATTGGTAGCCCAGTGTTCATCTACCCAGCTGAGTTGGATCCTTGGATCAATGACTGTAATTTTAAGGTCAGTAATAGCATGTAGATACAAATGTATACTTACACATGGCAATGTAATATGCTTTCATTCAGCCCATTTGTTTATAGTATTTATGTGCCCATGTGAGGCCAGTATTGATGAAAGGTGCGCAATGGGGAGCATTAGTAGCCAACAATTCCCACTGTGCCATCACCGTCTTGAATGTGGGGATTGCCCCACTGAGCACCAGTTTGCTCTCACTCAACATGAATTGTTGCACATCACAAGGAATCTAGTGTATAATGTTTGACCTGTGACCCTGAGAGTTTGAGCGAATAGCAACATACCTTCAAGACTACCTCAAGGTCCTGAAGGACCTCCCATTCAGTCAAGGTCAGCCAAACGTTACTGAGTTCATCGTTTGGACCATGAGGTAATAAGAGGTAATGATCAATGGCCTGGATTGCAATAAGCTACAGAATCAGGAAATGAGTGATGTAAAACTTACTAGATGGAGTGCTTGAAGGCGGTTGATCATGAAGTACACTGAATCCCACCATGTTTTGACATTGTGGAGTAATTCAATGACGGGCACCTTGGTAGTGTCTCCTGTGAACCACTGGTTTGCATTTCCAGTGATGATGGTGTTGTGGAATGCTTTCCATCATTGACTGGACATGCAGATAAGGTGCACAACATCACGGGCAGAAGTGATGGGATCATTGACTGGACACACAGATGAGGCACACAACATCATGGGCAGAAGCGATGGGGTCATTTGTGAGGGCTTCAATGTAGCTATCCTTTTGCATGAGACAGCCAGGATGTCACATCCCGGAAATCCAGTAAGTCCAACCCTGGCCCTCCAGACCAACTCCGCTTCTTGTACCTACGAACTCTGGTGCATTCTCATTTGAGATGCAACCTCTGACCCCCGGACATTGTACATACTTACGTTCTATACTTACATACCTTCCGTACACCTCTATTCCTCCGAATCTGTACTAGACCCGCTCATAGTATCCTCCGAACCTGTGTTCCACTTAGGAACACAGCTCCGGCTTTATCTTACCTCCAACTCTTTACTTACAAACCAACTCCACCTCCGTTACTAATCCTATGTACCTCTGATGTATATAAACTCTCCATACTACTCCTGTATTTCCTTAGTTCGAATATCAAGTTAGTTTAACTTCTTCTCTCCGCTTGAGTCTTGAAGACTCTTCTCTGCACCCTCCACTTGACTTGACGTCTAGTATGTCTTAAGTCTATCTCCAACCCTCAGTAAATTCCAGGACAACAGGACTCCTAACAAGGGTGCACCACATATGGTGAAGCCAAGTCACATCCACTAGACAACTCCGGAGTTCCAGAGTTCATTCTCCCCTCAGAGTTTACCCAGACTTAACAGTATATTCAAACTCCCACTTGTTACAAGTCTAACCAATGGCTACATGCACTACCAGATCCCAAACCCACGCCCTAGGTGCAAATCCTCCACCATCTCCCAGATACAATCCTCTCAGTGTCTTCAGAAGCAGCCAATGTGGCCCAGAACTCATCTGCCAATTCCAGGGCTTTTCTGCCCAACACACCCCAGGCTCCACCTCTCAAGTGTGCCCCACTCCGGAGTCCCCTACTCCAGGAGCACACATCATTGAGCTTGAACTCAACGAAGATAGGAGCAAGACATCTGCCCAATCCAGTCACCACTCTGACCACAGGGTGTGAGACCCCCACTTCCCCGACGACAGAGATGCTCCAGGAGACCCTGACTTCCCCGGAGATGATCCATTCGATGATGATCCTGACTTCCCTGGTGATGACGATGACCTGCCTAATGACTCCGACAATGAGCATGTCCTGCGAGATACCCTCGCTCTACTCACAAGTGCCATCCAAGGCCTTGCTTGCTCCACTTGTTGTCCTGCCTCCGACTCTACCCCCTGCACTAAAGTCCGAGAACCAGATCAGTTTGATGGGACAGAACCCCACAAACTCCAGGTCTTCCTAGTACAATGCAAGTTGAACTTCCAAGACCACCCCAAGGCTTTCAGCATGGACCACGCCAAGGTTACCTTCGCGCAGTCATACCTGAAGGATATGGCTCTGGAATGGTTCAAACCAGACCTTCTTCAGATGGAAGATCCCGCACTCCACCCTCTCTGGATGGACAACTTCAAGGAGTTTGTCCTCAAACTCCAGACCAATTTCGGTCCACATGACCCCGTTGGAGATGCAGAGCACCAGCTCAACCACTTGTCCATGAAGGACACTCAGCACATCAATAAGTATGTGGTCGAATTCAATAGGATTGCTTTGCAGGTCCATGGATATGGAGAAGGTGCCCTCTGGCACCATTTCTACAACGGTCTGCCGGACTGCATCAAAGACAAAATCTCCCACATCAGAAAACCCCCGACACTCTCCAAACTCCGAGTTCTTGCTCAGGCAATTGACACACACTATTGGGAGCGCAAGTCCGAGATCAGCTGACAAATGAAGAACACCACTCAATCCTCTGCACCCAAGTCCAACAAACCCTCCACTCCCGCGCCTTCCACACCTTGCCCCTTCAATGGTGGCTCCAAGGACTCCAAGGAGTCAAAAGGCAAAGGAGCATCCACCTCCACAGCTCCAAAACCGGACTTGTCGTCTAAATTAGGGAAAGACAGCAAGCTAACCAATGAGGAGCGCAAATGCTGGTTTGACAACAAACTATGCATGTTCTGTGGACTCGCTGGCCACATGGCTAAGGACTGCCCCAAGTCTACGTCTCGGGCAGCCAAGGGCCACACAGCGACCACAACTCCGGAAGCTAAACCAGAGGCCTCCACCTTGGAGACAAAAAAATAGCCTGCGACCTCCGTGACTCCGCATGGACTGGAGGTTGCGTTGAACCCACCCGTGCACCCAAGGAGATCCATCTCAATGTGTCCACTCTTTCAGATCCTAAGTCGCTTATGCCCTCCATTTCTTTAGTATCATATCCAATCCCTCTGTTTCCCACACTTGTAGACTCCAGATCCTCTGACTGTTTTATTGATACTTCCTTTGTTAATAAACATGGACTTTCTACCTACCCCATGCCCCCACTTCAACTCCGCCTCTTCAATGGAACATCCAACAGCACCATTACCCGAGCCATCAATCTCTCCATCCGTTTTGCAACCGGTGATATCACTCCGACGACGTTCTACATCACTCTGCTGGACTCTACCTGTTCCCTTGTTCTAGGACACAACTGGCTCACCCGACACAATCCATTGACTGACTGGGTTATGAGCAGTATGTATCTCTTTCCGTGCACCTGAACAGAGTGTGCCAGCACCCCCGAGCTCTCCTCCACAGCCTCTGGAACCACTTCCTCTGGCTGATCCCATCCCATCTGATCCACCACGTTTCTCCAATCACAAGGCTCCACCCATCGTGCTCATCAGTGCACCTGCCTTCACACTGGCCTGTCGCCTTGAGGGCTCCGTACAGTTTAGCCTGCAACTCCACCCCCAGGAGAGTGATCTCCACTCCGCTTCCCTCACTCCTCTGGAACAGGTCAACCTCTCCACTGTCCCTCTGGAATACCATGACTTCTCCAACGTGTTCAGCAAAAGCAAGGCTTCTACGCTTGCTCCACATCATGAACACAACCTGAAGATTGACCTTGAGGAAGGAGCATCCCCTCCACTGGGCACCACCTACTCCCTTTCCCCTTCTGAACTCAGCTCACTCTGCACGTTCCTCAATGAGCACCTAGCAATGGATTTCATCCATCCCTTCTCCTCCGCTCACACTGCTCCGGTCCTCTTTGTCCACAAAAAGGATGGTTCACTCCATCTTTGCGTCAACTTCCGAGGACTCAACAAGATCACGAAGAAAGACCACTATCCACTTCCCCACATCTCCGACCTCCTAGACGCTCCAAGCCGTGCCAAGATCTATACCAAAATTGACCTCCGGCATGTGTACCATCTAGTCTGCATCGCTGAGGGAGATGAATGGAAGATGTCCTTCCGGACACACTACGGCTCCTATGAGTGGCTAGTCATGCCATTCGGTCTTACCAATGCCCCCACGGCATTCCAGCGGTTCATAAATACCATCTTTGCTGATCTCCTTGATGTTTGCGTCATAGTATACCTGGACAACATTCTTATCTACTCCGAAGACAAGGCCTCCCACAAAGAGCATGTCTGAGAAGTCCTCCGACAACTCTGCAAACACGGACTTTACACTAAGCCAGAAAAATGTGAATGGTCCACTGACACCACCGAGTACCTAGGCTATAACATCTCTCCCTCTGGTCTTTCTATGTCTCCAGACAAAGTTCAGACTGTGAAGGAATGGCCAGAACCTCGGAAGGTCAAGGATATCCAATCCTTCCTTGGATTCACAAATTTCTACCGTCGCTTTATAGCGAATTACTCCAATATCATCGTTCCTTTAACCCACCTTACCCGCAAAGGTATTCCTTGGAACTTCTCAGATGACTGTTGCTCCGCCTTCCACAACCTGAAGGAAGCCTTCACCACTGCTCTGATCCTTACCCATTGGGTCCCAGATGCTCTGTTAATCATAGAAACTGACACCTCCGATTATGCTATAGCTGGCATTCTCTCCATCCACTGCCCGGATGAAGAAATTTGGCCTGTCGCTTTCTACTCACAGATGCTTTCCACTCTGGAACTCAACTATGACACCCATGATAAGGAACTCCTCACCATCCATGAGTCTTTCCAGACTTGGCGACATTACCTTGAAGGCTCCGGCACTCCAATTGACATCGTCACAGACCACAAGAACCTAGAGTACTTTGTGACCACTAAACTCCTGACTTGCCAGCAAGCCCAGTGGTCGGAGTTCCTCTCCCAATTCAATATGATCATTCATTTCTGTCCTGGATGCCTTGGCGCGAAACCTGACTCCCTTACTAGATGCTGGGACGTCTATCCCAAAGAGGGGAATAAGGACTACGCTTGCATCAATCCACACAATTTCCACCCCATATTCACTCAGGAGCAACTCACTTCGTCCCTCCAAGCCACTTACCTCGCAGCTCCGGTACTCCGAGCTAGCACCCTCTTCGATGTGGAACAACTCCACAGCGATATCCTTTCCGCGCTTCCCTCAGATCCTCTAGCCAAACTCCACATGTCTGACCCTGCCAACTCTTGCTGGTCAGTCAATGAAGACGGTTTCCTGTCTCGACAAGCGTATCTACGTCCCCGACGCTAATGACCTCCGACTCTGAGTACTCCAGTACAAACATGACCATCCACTCTCCAGACATTTTGGCCAGAACCGGACTTTGGAACTGATCCACCACAAATATACCTGGCCAGGAATTAGGACATTTGTCAAGAAATATGTCTCCTCCTGCACATCCTGCGCCCACGCAAAGGTTCCAAGACACTGGCCTTATGGATTGCTGAAGCAGCTCCCCATCCCAGAGAAGCCATGGAACTCCATCTCCATGGACGTCATTGAACAGCTCCCTGCTTCCTCCGGATATACCGCCATCCTCATCATTGTGGACTGCTTATCCAAGCAATGTATATTCATCCCGATGCACGATACCATCACATCTCCAGAGCTCACAAAGCTCTTCTTACTCCATGTCTTTTCTAAGCACGGAGTTCCCTCCCACATCACCTCCGATCGAGGTACGGAGTTCATGTCTCACTTCTTCTGCTCACTCGGGAAAGCCCTCGATATCCGTCTCCACTTCACCTCCGGTTACCACCCCAAAGGAGACGGTCAGACAGAACACATGAACCAGACTCTTGAGCAGTACCTCTGAGTCTATTGTAATTACCAGCAAGACAACTGGTCCGAACTCCTGCCACTAGCGGAGTTCGCATACAACAACGCTCCAAGTGCTACTACCAGAGTTTCACCATTCTTCGCCAATAAGGGCTACCATCCCAACATCACCATCCATCCCGAGCATGACCTCACCTCTGCAAAAGCACAAGAATACTCTGTTGACCTCGACTCCCTCCACCAATTCCTCCATGAGGAAATGGCCGAAGCCCAGAAGCGATACCAAGGACCTGCAGATGCTAGACAAACTCCAGCACCAGACTTCAAAGTCGGTGACCAAGTTTTCGTCAAAGCAAAATACTTCTGCTCTACTAGGCCCTCCAAGAAACTCTCTGAGAAGAACTTGGGTCCCTATACTGTCATTGCCCAGGCTGGAAGCCTTTCCTTCACCCTCCAACTCCCAGACTCCACGAAGTCCGTTCACCCGGTCTTCCACGTCTCTCAGCTGGAACCCTCCGTTCCGAACACTATCCTGAACCATATCCAACCTCTGCCACCTCTGGTCAAAGTAGATGGTGAACTGGAGTTCAAGATCATGGAGATCCTTGACTCCAAGATAGACCGTCGACGCCAGAATTGTAAACTCCTGTATTTGGTACAATGGTCCAGATATGAAGGTACTGACGATGAGAACTCCTGGCTACTCGCCACTGAACTTGGTCACACCTCCGAGCTTGTGCAGGATTATCATCTCCAGTATCCAGACAAGCCTGGACCTCACTCCACATGACTGCAAACAAAATCATGATTACAGCAAAATTAACTACAGGGAGGAGCAGGCATGTGCGTACTCTACACCTCCGACTTGCTTTCTCCCTCCACATCGTCCTCCTTGTCTCCCTCCTTGTCCTCTGCCACCGCTTCCGCCTCATGCTGTACCACCGCACTGCACTCCGCCTCCACATCAGCCACCACCTCCACCACCTCCGATGTCTCCAGCCCCTCCAACTCCAACTCCTCTGAGTCCATCTCCACCCCATAAACCTCCTCCGCCTTGAGCTCCATGAGCCTCCCCAGCAGACGGTTCTGGTGATCCAGCTGCCTGCAGAGGCCCCGGATCAAGCCGCAGAGCTCTGTAGTGAGCTCTGACGGCACAACCGAGGCCTCCGCACTCGTCAACGCCCCTGCTCCCTTTGACCCACCCTGCTCTGGCTCCATCCAAGCCCTCTTCCTCTTCCCCTGCAGTGACTCCGCCTCCACCCTCTTTCTCCTCTGCTCCAGCTTCTCCGCGCCCGGCCTCACGCACTTCCCCTTTGCCTCGATGCACGCCATGCATAAAGTTGACTTACCAGGCCCGAGCTCACACTTGAACCCGTGCTCCGCACACCACTCGCACTCCGGCAGCTCTGCCGCCCTCCCCTTGCCCTTGACGGAGCTCTGCTCTGCCCGGACTTGCTCGGCCTACGTTGGTTAGTGTGTGTTGAATGTGAGTAAGCGGCCACTTACCCGCTTCCTGGCCTCCTCCTCGGCCTTCCTGCGCTCCACAGCCTGCCACACTGAATCCTGCTCCACCCTCTGCTTCCTCACCACCTCCACTGCCTCCACCACCTTGCGTGCTGCCTCCTCCTCCTCTGCCTTGCACCTCACAGCCGCCTCCGCCTCTGCCTTCCTCCATGCCTCCTCTGCCTTCTTCCATTCCTCCTCCGCTTTTCACTCCTTCACACATTGCCGCTGTTCCACGTACTTCGTGGTGCAGATGTCATCATTGTTGTCGGTGCACTCAGCCAGACACACGTCAGACCAATTCTTGAGGTCTTCATTGGCGGACATGATGGTTTAGGATGAAGAAGGACAGACACACAGCATCAGATTTTATACATCTCTGAGTGGCATCCACAATTTCGGACTCCAAATTTCCACTCCGCATTGTTCCTTGCCTAGGCCTTCAGGGGTTCAGGCCTAAGAGGGGGATACTGTCATATCCCGGAAATTCAGTAAGTCCAACCCCGGTCCTCTGGACCAACTCCATTTCTGCACATACAAACTCTGGCACGTTCTCGCTATAGATGCAACCCCTGACCTTCGGACTCTGTCCATACAACTTATGATAGTAGTTATGTTCCATTTTCTGATCTCCGTAAATACTAGTGCCGCTGCATGTTCTCCTCTGAACCTGTGTTCCGCTTAGGAACACAGCTCTGGCTTTATCTTACCTCCGACTCCTTACTTACAATCCAGCTCCACTCCGTTAGTAATCCCCTAGGACTCCATAGTATATAAACCTCTGCAACTCCTGTATTTCCCTTCAGTTCGAATATCAAGTTAGTTTAACTCCTTCTCTCTGCTTGAGTCTCGAAGACTCTTCTCTGCACCCTCCGCTCAACTTGACATCTAGTACATCTTAAGTCTATCTCCAACCCTCAGTAAATTCCGGGACAACAGAACTCCTAACAAGGGCACACCACATACAGTGAAGCCAAGTCCTGTCCACTAGACAACTCCAGAGTTCCAGAGTTCGTTCTCCCCTCGGAGTTTACCCGAACTTAACAACCACACCCAGAGATTTCTTTTTTTACAGCATGTATGTATATTTTCAGTTTCTTTTGAGGTGGAATTTTCTGACATGTATAAAAAATAGGTCTTCTCCACCTACCTCCCCCCAGTGTGCTCAAGTTGCTGGTCGCCAGGCTGAGCGTGATCAACGTCAGCTGGGTTCACCTCCATCCCATCATCATCCACGTTCTCCCATTCAAGCTCCTTTAAATCTACCTGCTGCACTCATTGTAAGTTATATTTATATATATCTGTTGTATGTATCATAGGGCTGAGTGATTTTCTTAGAACCATCCTCCTGTTCCAGTCTATCAGTATCCTGGATTACCTTGAAATCTGATTGAACACCATGATATGCAACGCATGCGTCGCAGACAGCATTCCCCTCCTCCTGTCAATATACCACCATCATACTATCCAGTGCCACCACCACAGCCATTCCAACCCTTTGCATTTCCAGCTCAGGCAGCTC
>JBBPQN010000782.1:0-12424 GCA_038092575.1 Boletus subluridellus
ATTGATGGATTCAGTCATCTGTCTACCTCCTATGGTGTTCCCCTCTCCAGTGTTGCCTTTCAATTATGGCAGCCCCCTCTGGCCTATGTTCACATTGCCCTGAAATCTCACCTGAAAAGTTTCCGAAAATGAGTGGAGACTTGGAAAGAATTTTTTGCTTGGCAGGATATGGTGAACACTGTGCTCTGAAATAGGAGTCACCTGAAAACAAGTCAAAGTGAGAGCAGTGCAGCCAGTGGACCAAAAAACACAAAACTCCAGGAAAAAGAGGCACCACAGTGTTCTGTTGGGAGGAGCAAAATGGATACCAACTCCACACTTTAAAAGCACACATAAATTTCATGAATACATGGAATAATTACAAATTTGCACAATAGCACT
The DNA here is from genome assembly GCA_038092575.1 of Boletus subluridellus. Classification (NCBI taxonomy): domain Eukaryota; kingdom Fungi; phylum Basidiomycota; class Agaricomycetes; order Boletales; family Boletaceae; genus Boletus; species Boletus subluridellus. The sequence continues at coordinate 382 of JBBPQN010000782.1, forward strand.
ACAACACTATTGCAAACAAGTGGGATATATGCTCTGAATTTGGTTGCAATGCCACATCAGAATGCCTTGATAATGATGGACCCCCTCCAACAAAACCCATTGCTGCCCCCTTCACAGCACCTCAATATCCAACCCTACCCAATACTATGCCAGCCAAATTATCCTCTGGTAGCCAGTGGATGCTATGCCATGGGCTTCAAGGGCCTGAGCCATGTGTGTGCTGGAGATCAGACATCTGCATGCCAACCATAGTGGGAGGATGAGCTATCTATTGCTGATCAGCCAGTTGCATGTGATCTCAGCTGGTGGTCAAGTACCATTCACAGGATCTGTCAATGATGTGTGATCCTCAGCCAGTGCCACTACTTCTGCATTGTGAATCCTACAACAAAATATTGCATGCCTTTCCTATCAAGGCTAACAGGGAGGTTCACTATTTCTGGATTCCCTGCCACTGCAAGCCCACTCTCCAATTTTTGAATCATGTCATATATTGCCTTTGATATGCTTCTATTGACAGGCAGCTACCACACTTCAGAAACATGCTGCATGCATTGGGAAATTTGCACAACAGTTGAGAGAAGCATTTTTTTGGCAAGGTTCTTCAGTATTGATATTGTTCAAATACTGAGCCTCCTACATAGGAGCATTCACTTTCTCATACTGAGCAATTTCAGTTCCACCACCACACCATGTTCCTTGCACTGATATACAACAGAGGCACCCATAAGATATCAATATTGTTATATGCCAGGAATAAGCATCCCACAATCTTACAATGTTTGGTGTGTGCATAATTTTCTGGTAAACAACTTGATTGGGGTGCTAACTTGGATGATGGGTCACAGATTGGCAGATGTGGGCTTCTAAAAGTGCTTAAATCAGATTCTCTATGGTTCCTTTCCAGATGAGGGCACAGAGCAGTATATATTAGTGTCCATAGAATGCAGTTGAGCTTGGATCCCCTACACACCATCTGTGGAGATTGACAATGTCAGCTGGTTGAAATATGCCACTGCACTCATCTCCAAATATTGGCAATGGCAACCATGTCTGACCAAGTGGCATGCACCCACAAGGTAAGCTTAGTGCTGGTGATACCTGTAATAACCCTCTGACACAAGAATGTTAATATATGTAAATCAGGATGGGCGTGGTGCTGACTTTGCAAATTAGTCATAGTGCTTTAACAATAAAGTTGTCATAACTCAGACAGCATGATGGGTTGAACAGGCCAGTGACATTCTACATATGCTGATATATGTTATATACAGTCTTAGTGCACTCTGTCCTGCACATTATTGGCCAACTTAAATAAAATCATGTTGACTGATACTTCAAATATATATGGCTTATACAGGCTATTTATTCTATTGATTGGTTGCCATGCAATAACAAAGTGTACTAGGTCTGGTTTGAGCTGAACTCATAATCAAGGGTTGACAGAATGAAATTCTGTTATACTTTGTGCTCTGTACATGGGTCCATTTTTGTTATACTGTGATATACTATATTTCAAGGTCCCTTTGATGTACATGTTTTTGATTTTATTGTTGTATAAACCATGATTAAGATATGAATAAACATGAACAAGCACCATTTTAATGGTATATACCAGAATAACATGGAGAGATTTATAATAATTGAATCTATTGAAACTGTATACTTGTAATTTTAAAATAAAAAATAAATTGTATATACAAACCATATTAAGAAAATTCATTATTAAATAAAATTCATTAATATTATTATATTGGATCTACCTATAAGTAATGCTAATAGGAAATTTTGTATATACTGAGATCTTGTTTCTACAATATCTGTTAATTTCAGATTAAATATCATGACCATAACTAGAAATAGTATATTTATGGCTCCAACATATAACAAAATATATAAGATAAAAATTTCAATAAACTCCATATTTAATGATATTTTGAGGATAATTCAAACTATTAAATATCATATATAATGTAATATAAATTAGTTTAGTTTTGAAGTTATTAATATATAATTATAAATAAATATTTAGCTGATGTTATTAATTAATAGCAATTTGTTTTTATAAGGTTTTATGATATATATAGATATCTATAATTGTTATATTATTATTTTAAGTTTTGTTTTTAATTCAATAAATATTCAAGCTTTATATCCTTTTCAATTTTTCAAAGCTAAAGTGATAGTTTGAATCTACCTACAGTATAGCTGATTAAATGTTCAAAAGTTAAGTAATCAAATAAATTCAGACATATTGCAATTGACTAGCAGAAATTTACTAACAGTAAATTGACATTGTATAGACAGAATTCAATTACACCACTTTCTATATTGATATATAAATTGATATTAAAAAAGACATTTACAATTATAATTATCTTTTATGAATATTTTGTCTTTCAGAATCCTCAGATCAAAAATATTTTAAAAAATCAACATTATCTTATTAATAAAACATTGGAAAATTTACATTCAAGTATTAATTATAAATTGTCTGTATTATATTCTAATTTTTACTGTCTTAAATGGATACATAGTTATTGCAGGATACTCTTAATTTATCATTTAGTAATTCAAGAACTATTGACATGTAAATAAATCATTCATTTTAAAGTTAAAATATGCAAACTACACACAAGAAATACATAGAAACATTATATATGTAATAAATGAGAATGATATGAACCATGGACTGACCATCAATCACCAGCAGGTCAATTTGTGCAACATCAATAGCACCTTCATGATATCTTTTATTCAAAAAATCAAAAAATGTGGGCTTCAAAATAAGGTGATCTATAATATATGAGACCTTGATATTTATGAGAAGCATATCAACACCAGTTTATTGAAAGTGGTGAAGAATAATGTAAATGATAATAATGTCATATGAAGATTGAGCTCATCCAAATCCAAATCTGTTTCCTACAATGGAAACCTTCAGTTCACATATATATGAAACCATTTCCCCACCCATAAGACATTTTTGCACTACAAGAAAGCACTAGAACATGTTTTGACCAGTACATTTGGAGAAAGGAACAAAGCACAATGAAAGTTAGTTGTAAACATGTATATATGCTGTCATGATTGAAAAAGGTGTTTGGCTCATTAGATTACTAGATCTTGGTATAAATCTAGCCCAGTGCAAATGAGTCCTCATTTGTGCCACTCATAGACAAACTTGTATTTGTATTATTAGACTTCATCCACTCCCATCCTGACCAGGCCCTCATTATTGAATATTATTTGGCCAGCAACTCTCTTCTTTCCACTTATCAAAATAGCAATAATAATTTACTTTATACAATAATGAACATCCTTCTGTGGATCATGACCAAGCAGGCATGATCAAGTATATTGAGTTAATATTGTTGAGGATATGGAGTATGTTTAGAGAATTTTTTAATATCTTTCCTCAGGCCACAAAAAAGCTATGACACAATTATCTTCTTAATAAAATCATTCTGTTATCATCAACACTATGATGTATTATATACAAATTAATTATATGATTAGAAAGTATTAAAATTTTCCATTCACTTCAGTTAGTTTACATATTATGTTTTAGCTTGATAATTTTATTTATATGTCAATGATAATTGAATCTTTGAATAATGTATTAATAGTACTCTGCAATAACCATGGACTCACTTCTTGAAGACATAAAATTTGGACTATTTATAAAATATAATTATAATTGTAAATATTTTTTTAATTTTATCAATATAGAAAGTAGAGTAACTAAAATTCTGTCTATAAAGTGTAAATTCACTAATAGTGATTTTCTGCTAGTTAATTGCAATTTTAATACAACTAAATTTATTTGATGACTTAATTTTTGGACATTTAAACTTTGGTGTGGGTAAATTCATTACTGTAATTACTACTATTGCTATGATTTTTTAATTAGTTTAATCTCATTTTGAAGAAAGCAAGACTTAAGAAGTTGGAATCAGTTTGGGAAGTTGTGATTTTTAACCTGTTTGACACCTTTATGACTGAGCCAGCTAAAGTACAAAGCCACCATTAGATAAACCCAATACTTACAATTTCTGGATGCACATACCTCCCACTTGCAGTAGCTTGCCTTGTGGGTAAATGATGCATGGTTGAATGCAGTTCCATTGCTTATATTCAAAAAGGAGTGTAGTGGCATATTGGACCAGCTGCTGCTGTTGATCTTCACAGATGGTATGTAGGGGATCTTAGCTTGACTGCATTCCCCCAACACTAGCTGGTGCTCATTTGTGCCCATATCTGGGAAGGAGTTATAGAGGATTTTATTTGTAATATTTTTAAAAGCCCGTATCTGCCAATCTGTGACCTGTTCTTCAAGTTATTATGTCAGGACCTCATAATGACAGCTCAAAGTGAACTGCTATATGACAAATAGGTTACTATTTCAAACTTAGAGAGGTACATGTGAGAAATTAGCTACTTATATACTGTTGGGCTTGGTACATAGACCAAGTGGTAGGAAAAGTGAAGATCAAAAAGAATGAATTGAAGAGGTAATTGAGAGTGATATGAAGGTAAAGGTAAAAATGTGGAAATGTGGAAATGTTCTTACATTACCTCCTTGTTAAGAGTCAAAGTCCCATGAGACAAGTGTACCCTCAATATGAAAGTATCTATAATTGGTAAATCAAGTAGAGAATTGGATAGATAATTAAATTGGTTTTGGAATTTAAAAAATTCTAAAGAGGTAAAGATTTCTGAGACTGGAGAAATAGAAGATGGAGGGAAAATACAGATAGGACAAGAACCAGGAAAATGAACATGGGAGCAGTGGAGGCAGAGTTTTGGATTGGGGTGAGGAGCAGTAGGATGGGAGCTATGAAATTCATGACTGGCATCTTTTGCATTGTCCAACTCTTTTTCTTTTTTCCATTCTTGTTCTTTGTGGGAGAAGATATCCAATATGACCATGATGTTCTTAGGAGTTGATGATCAATTCAATTTCTTGTTTATCAAATTGATGTATAACTATAGGAGGTGGTGGAGTGGGTTTTTTCACAAAGTAAATTTACCTGGAGTATAAGATCAAAGGAGACAGTTGTTGAATATCAGATGAAATCCTTTCCAGGAACAGTCCAGTTTTAGCTTGTATACTCCATTTTCCTACATGTTCAAGCTGTTGGAATTTATTATTCCTTATTTAGTATTACTGGCTTACTTAAGCAGATAGTATTTTCGGTCTCAAGTACCTAGTTACACCTCAGCTGGTTTCCCAACCACTGAGGTGAGTACACTATTATTAGAGCTACCTATTATTGGTACTGACTACCTATAGTACTTAGATATCCAATAGGTTATGAGCCCTGTCACTTAGTGACATAGGAACCAGACTCACCAGACTTGGAATCCCACCATGGCCACTCGTGAGAATATCAAAGTCATCAAGCTTTGACTGGACAGACAGAATTGGTCAGCATGGCATGTGATGGTCCAGCAGCTCACAGAAAAGCAGAGACTGGCTGAATACCTTGTGGGAACCCCACCAAATCCATTCCATGACTATAAGGACTCACTCATGCAGAGAATGATCTCATGCACACTTCCAAAGTCAATTTCTAATCATCTTCGACACTACAAGACAGTGCGGGAATATATCAACTACCTAATGGAGTGATTCAACAGCACATACACTTACAACAAGGTCGAAAACCAAATGGGAAGTCACACATGTCACTTACCAGGCCAGGGAAGAGTCAAAATGAGGTCCAAAACGGGTGAGAAGGGTGAAATGCTGCATGGGAGAGTTGGCAAGCAGAAAGCCACAGCGCAGCATCTGGACAAAGAAGTCATGGAGCACAGGCCTGACAGTGTACTTGCAACCCTGGCAAGCAGCCCAGAAGACAAAATAACAGGTCAGGAGGTTGCTGACAAGGCCATTGACACATTGAATCCAAACGTGATGAGTGGCAGGCCAGCAGAGCCAGTGGGCAGGTCACACAAAGCCCCAGACAACAAGACAGGCACCATACACACAATATGGACACTGCATGTCAGGAGATTGTGCAGAGAGGACCAAGAGGCAGTGGGTGATGACATTGTGGGTAGGGAGGTCAATGAGGAGTCTTGAATGACCAATGACGAAGAGTGTTGAGCACACAAGCATGTTGACAAAGACACTGGTTGAGCAGAGACATTCACAGATGAGACTGCTGTGACAGCGTCCACAGACACAAATGCACCAAGCAAGCCTAGCGTGTTGCTCATGGGGGAGTGAGATGGTCAGTCAATGACCAACAACACTGGAGCAAATGAAGCCAAGGTCACTGGGGACCAAGGCATTGAGCCAATGAGGACCAGCATGAGCACATGAAATGCATCATGCAACCACAACCAACTGGAGTGAAGACCATCAGGAGACCCTGGGAATGTGACGGACGGTGACACATGTCATCCAGACGAGCCCACAGAACACCCTGACAAGCCTAAGGGCACATGAGAGCGAAGAGGTGAGATGAGGGTCAAGGTGGTCAAGCTGAGCGTTGAAAGAGTGTTGAGAGGGTGCACAGAGGCAATGGGTGACAATGGCAACAAAATGCGTTGACCCATGAAACCTACCAAGCCCCCAGACAATGCACAGGCTGTGTCCAGATGAGACAGCAAGCTGTGACTCAAAACAAGTGCAGCCCAGGTTGATCCAGGCAGTGAGACAGCTGGTGGACAAAATGGAGACATCACACATGAAAGTGCTGATGTGACAGGTCATGAGGAGGTTGGAGACAAGCACCAAGATGTGCAGGTTGATGGGGAGAGTGCCAGGACGCATGAAATTGCACTAATCAAGGGAGAGAGAAAGTTGTTGAGGTGGTGGCATGAGCAATTGACACTGAGAGCTGAAGAAAGCCATCAGCACACCTCACCAGATGAGGATGATGTACCCAGACTGCCCCCAGAACCTCCACCACCACCTCACAACCCATCCGAACCATCTGAATGAGAGAACAAGCCCCCGGGTGTTGAGCTCGAGGGGGAGTGGAAGATACTTGTGAGCCACAATGCCAGACCTACCAGAGCTGAGATGGTCACATCGGGAGTATTCCAGGGTGATGAGGACACCAGGAACTGGCTGAAGAAACTGTGGAATGCATCAGCACAAGTTGAAGAACATTTGAAGCAAGGGAGGAGGAAAAACTCACCTTGGAGGTCTTGAGATGAGCAGAGTGAGCCGGACAGTAAAACACTGATATCAGGCAACTCCCACAGCTGCCAGGGATGTCCAGAAGACATTAGGAACTGGCGTGTTGATGGGAGGAACACACCGAGCCAAGACATTAGGCCAGGTGGTCAATTGGGCAAGCAGACCAAAACAGGAGGTGTCGAGGCCAAAATGCTGCGCCAAACCATTGCAGATGATGTCGGAAGGCACAGGAGGTGTCCTAGAGGTGATAGGAAGTGGCACATCAACGATATGAGCACATCAAGTCAAGATAAAGGCCCAGGAGGCCAACCAGGTGAGGAGGACGAAACACAAGACATTGAAGGTGAAGCACTGCACAAGAACGATGGCAAAGGTGTCGGATATCATGGGAGATGGTGTGGTAAAGGTGGTGCAACGAGCAGCACACGCAGTGACTCAATACAAGTCAATACAAGGCTGCTAGCTGAAAAACAGCTGAGTCAGCAAGAGCAGTGCAAGCACACAAAGAACAATGTATGTACCTGGGCCACCCAGACCACCTAGCAACAACCACAGACATTCTATCAAGGCCATCAACCCACCGCACTGACAAGGAAAGCTCAAACTGCAAGCTAAAAGAGTTAGTTGAGGCCAAATCAGGCAAATTGGAGTGGCCGGATATGTTGTATATGGAGAATAGAAGTTGGGGAAGTGTTCCCAGGGTGTGCAACACAAGTTTGACAGCCCCAGGATCGATCAAAGGTGACCACACAAGCAGAGATAGCACCTGCACCACACATGAGGCACAAGGTGCAACTTACCATATTAGGAAACCATCAAGCATGACTACACCATGGACTCACCACTGCATGCACACTGCTACACAGACATGATACAATTCATTTAACAATATTTCTTGATATACATTTATTGAGTTCAAGTTTTACCTTTTATATGTCAGAGCAAACACTTAGAGCTCATTTTCTTAGCCTCTCATGTTTGAGGGGGAGTGTTGGAATTTATTATTCCTTATTTAGTATTACTAGCTTACTTAAGCAGATAGTATTTTCAGTCTCAAGTACCTAGTTACACCTCAGCTGGTTTCCCAACCACTGAGGTGAGTACACTATTATTAGAGCTACCTATTATTGGTACTGACTACCTACAGTACTTAGATATTCAATACAAGCACCTTAAATGGACCATACCATTTGTCATTGAGCTTTTTTGGTGGTCAATCAGATTGGATGTTGATTCATTACCAGGAACTGCAAGACAAAGACCCTGAGGCTGGATCAAGTTACCTACACTAACAAGCTCATCAAACAATTCAAGCTTGAGAACTGCAAGCCAGTTGGCACACCACTTCCTAGTGGTTATATCCCACTCACTTCCAAAAACAAACTGAATTTTTCACTCCACAGTCAATACCAGTCAGTCATTGGTTCAGTGTTATTTATTATACTTGGAACAAGATATGACCTTGCCTATTCTGTCATCAAGATGTCACAGTTCTTGGTGAATCCCACCACAGAACATCTAGACAAAGTGATGTACATTTGTTGTTACCTGACATGCACCAGAGATTTCTGTCTAGAGTATATAGTAAAGGAGACAGTAATCCTGCTTTCCTTTCATATAGTGACACTGATTGGACAGAAGACCTGGAGACCAGGTGGTCTACCACAGATTATACAATATTCCTTGCAGATGATATAGTCAGTTGGCTATCATGCTAATAGTGGAAGGTGACCTTATCAAGCACAGAAGCTAAATATGTTGGCATAACTGAGCCAGCTAAGCAGCTTCACTGGATCCAGTCATTGTTTGCTAAAATGTGATATAACTAACATCCATTCACTTTTTATATTGACAATCAAGATGCTATATTTATATTTTTAGCCTCTGAGTCCAATCCAGCACAGGAACAACAAACAAAGCATATTGCTATATTCTTCCATTATATCAGGGAGTGCATTATAGAAGGAGTCATCAAACTCTTCTATATTCCCACTGGTAAGCTGGTTGCAGATATCTTTATAAAGAATCTAACATAGCAAAACTTCAAAGAAAATCAGAAATGTCTTACCCTCATCATTTATTCTACACCCAAAGGAACAGGAATATCAAAGGGGAGTGTCAGAAACATGGTTTCATTTCTATTATTTTTCTTCTACCATATTATCCATTTCATACACTACTCATATTCTCTTTGGTTGCATGTGACCTTTAACTCACATGACACAGGCTATATTTATACTATGTCATATGTCTAGATCAGTGATGTTATTCTGATGTCATATCCACCACCCTTGGGTCCAGATACCAATGTTATGGATATGATTCAACCCTTGACCCAGGATACAAGGGTTTTACACATCACCTGTCAGGATACAGGAGTTTACCTTATACATATGGTACATTGTACAATACTTTATTGTCCAATAGGAAGCCCATGGGCTAAGGGTCTTCCCTTTATATCTTTACACTCAGTTCTAACCTTATACTTTGTGTAATATAAATATTGGGACCTGTTGGAGTTAGCAAATGGTGTGTGGTTGTATAGCCATCATATTACATAATCATGAGCACTTAGGATTTTTGTGCTGTAGCTTCTTACTCTAGTGACTACTAAAGTATTCTACAGGTTATGAGCCCTGCCAGCACCTACTAGTAGCTCACTCACAAGACTTGAAGATCCAAAATGGCCAACAATGGTGACAAACATTGTCTGCTCGAACTGGATGGCAGCAACTGGCCAATATACCATGCACTTCTCAAAGAAATTGCAGCAGGATTCCACCTGATGGAATTCCTATTCAGCATGAGAAAACCATGCAACACTTTCACAGAAGGATTCTTTGGTGACACAATTCTCAGTAGTATTGTTATGCTTGACTCGGATAGAGGCAAGCACAGACTTCTATGACAAAGGTTAGCTAAGGTTCAAGGGTAGAGGCAACATGAAGAGCCTCAAGAAGTTAAAAGGTTCTAAGTGGTTGAGTGCACACTCAATAGTAGTGCAAAGACTAATTCAAAGGAGTTCAAGTACTAGACATCTAGTACTGGAGTTCAGATGATGGTGGATGAAGTAGATCAAGATTGAGAAAAGTATACAAGTACAGGAGTGGGGTTTATATACCCTCTAGCCTCAGCAATGAGTAAGTGATGGAAACAGCTAGAAAGTAATGGAAGATTCTAGAAATACAACCTGTGGAACTTGGTGGAAGCTAAGAGAACAAGTTTACAGAATGTGCCAGAAGGCAGTAGAAACCAGGGGAACTGGGATGGAAGAAAGACACTGGGTGGGGCTAGAACAGCCTGGTCACTGATGAAGAAATAGAGGTGTACTGTACATAGATCAGCTGATTGATGGGATGAAGAAAGAGGATGAAGGAAAAAGAATGAGTCATAACATTACTCCCTGGTTACATCTGAATCTCCAATAAGAACCTTATGGATCTATAAACCCTTTGACTGGAGATCCAGTCATGTTACCAATGGCCTCATGGTTGAAGACATCATCAGAGTTGTCAATGATGGGGGAGGAGGATTGATGGTGATGAGGGGTCTATGTGGGGTGGTAAGGGGCATTATGCAAAGCTGATATATGGTGAATGGAGTGAGAGGAGGATGTGGCAGATTGTTCTGAATGAGCTGAGTGAAAGAAGGAGGTTAAAGGTGAAGGAGGTGGTGGTTGGCATTGAAGTGGGCAGGAGTATTGTGGATGCCCTGGAGCCCAATGGGTATAGTGGGGGTATTGATAGTAAAGGCAGTCTGTGTGTTGATGACCCAGGGGGTGGCAGTGTAAGCAGGTCTCCTGATAATAAGGATGTAATGGTGGGAGAGGGGCACAACCATCATGTCCAGTCCACATGGCTTTAACTCATTCAAGGATGGTGACTTTTTCACCAGTGAGGGGGGAGGTGGAGGTGGAGGGGATTGCTATCTCCAGATTGGTTAGCCCTAGAGATAGGTCCTACAGCGGATTGGGAGATGGCATTGGATAGGGCTTTAAAATAGCAGTCTAAGTCCTCCAGGAATTCCAACATTCCAAGTTGGTAGAAGGAGATGAATAAGGTGGCTTCCTGTTTGCAATGTACATTTTCAATGATGTGGGAGATGAGGGCTGATTTGGCATTAGTGGAGAAGGTTTGGGTGATGGTACAAAGGCAGAGAGTCTGTTGGTAGGTTCTATATAGGGCATATAGGGGAGATGCAATATTGAGGTAACTTTCTATGGGGAGAATGAGACAAGAGTTGTGTAGGTATGAAATAAAGGCAGCAATGTCAGCTTCCATGGGGAAGTCATTACAGAGGCACTGGGCATAAATAGGAACAGTTATGGAGGGGACAGTGGTGGCTATGGTAGTAAGGGAGATTGGAACAAATTATGTGGACCAGGGGCACAGGGCCATAGCTCCCCAGCCAGGGGTGGCTTGGCAGGAGATAGGGGGTGATGAGTCATCCACGATGGTGGACATGGTAGAGGGGTTGAAGATAGTGGATGGGGGAATGGAAGAGATTGAGGAGAGGGAAGGGGATGATGGAGGAGTGATGATGTTTTTGATGGACATGATGGGTGGGGCGAGAGTATTGGGTTAATGATGGAGGGAAGGGTTAGCCCTTTTATAATCTGTGAGGATGTCAGGGGCATTTTTCAACTCCCATTCTGGAACCCAGGAGTCTTCTTCAGTGGAGTATCTCTTCCATCGGACAAGGTAGGAGTGGCATAAAGGAGTTCTGTGGTGTTGTATGATCTTTTCAATTTCATATTCTTCTTTCCCAGTGATAAGGTCAGGTGGGGGAGTGGGGAAGTTCTTCCCATGGATGGAGTTCTCATGGTATGGGGATAATAGGAAGGCATGGAATACAGGATAAATTTTCCAGGTCATGGGGAGGCAGAGT
>JBBPQN010000783.1:0-12415 GCA_038092575.1 Boletus subluridellus
ATAGCACAAATGACTTGATTATATACCAGATGGAGATGTTGCATTTCCTGCATCTGTCAGTCTTCTTGTTGAGGTTGGAAATCATGGAGGTGGATTTTGATGCCACCATTCTTTTCTTTTCTTTACCTAAAAACAATGATTATTAATATATGTGTATACTAATATTGCAATTTGATTACACACCTGCACAACTTGCAGAAGATGCAGGTTTTGAGGATTGCAATGCTTTCAGCTTTGTCATCACACACTTTTGGTCACTGAGATGCTTGTTCTCCATTTTCTCCATATAGCCTTTGGTGGACATAGACAGAAAGGTTGTCTGAGCACTATAATCCAATTTGTCAGAATCTAACCCTTTCCAAAAGCTTTTTTGCTTAGCAGGGTTGGTGAATGTGGGATCCTGTAGATTGGCTCCCGAGCCAAGTTGTGAGATAGCCTCTAAGGTTTCATTGGGTACAAGCTTTTGAGTTAGATTAAGGGTGGGATTGGTTGTACACATAGCTCTTTTATGCACAATTGTAGCAAGATCCTATTGAGAATTTCAGTATGTATATGCATATACTAAAATTAAGACTTACACTCAAAAATGCAGGAAAGGACAACTTTAGGGAATTGTCCAGCAATGCACAGCCTGAATCATCACTGAAGAATGTTGCAATCCATGCTGATTGAACAATTTTGATGATTTCTTAGGTGGCTTTCCATCCTTCCTTTTTGATGTTGTCTGCAGCACCTGCATGTTCAACCACAACTTCCAAGATCTCTTCCTCATAAACTCAAGGAAGAAATTGAATCAGCTTGTTACTTTGGATTGGAGTGGGCTTGGTGAGATATGCATCCCAACCAAGCCATGTTCCCTATGTAGTGTCTTTGTTGTGGAAGGATGCAAACAAACTACAAACTTCAGTGCAGAAATCCCATACATAGTCAAGAGTGAGCAGTGATTTCCTATTCTTCATGTGGCATGATTCAAAAAGAAGCCAATTGATGAATGTGGTCCTGAGCAATGACAACTTCCTGTCCTCCCAGCATAGAGGAATGACACACAAGATGAGATAGAGCTCCCTGAAAGTGTCCTTCATGCTGTCTTGTGGAGAACCAGTTAGTGCTTGATTGTAAATGATGTTGTTTGCTTTCAGTCAAATAACAGTATTCTTTGTTTGATGCTCAGCTAATTTGGAATGATAGGCTTTGGAAAAAGCCTTCACAGTGTCCTCTTATTTGACATTCCACAGCTTTTCAAACAAGTTGGACCATTCTCCTTTGGCATTGACATACCAATTCTTGAAATTGAATCTGAGATTCTCAACTGACTTGCAAATGATTGGAATGATGACATAGTGGTATTTGATAAGAAGCAAAATAAACTGAAAATGAGGATAAGTATAAGTATAGATTGCAAAACATATCATATCCAAGCCACATACCTGTTGGATGCAGGCATCTCTTTCCTTTTCATGAACAATTTGCATATAATGTTTGAGAAAGGAGTTGAGACTGGTCATTGGATCAGACCATTGGTGGCTCAGGTAGCATTGCACTTTCCAACCATATTGAGCCATTGAATAAATTCAATCCAAAGCCTTTAATGGGAATATTAGTATATGTATATACTAATATTAGAATTTAATATGGTTTACCTCAACAATGATAGAACTATTGTCAACCTTGTAATTGGATTTACACTTTTCCTTCATGATGACACTGATCTTTGATGTGTTCCATCCTCCTAGAATTGCATGCATGTTGAGTGTTGTAAAGAGAGGATATGGAGTTGTGATTTCCACATGGTTGTCACCATTGGGAATGAAACCCAGCCTTAGCCAGTGGAGTTTTGTGATGAGATTGTTGATGATGGGCTGTGTGAGATCAGTACCAATGGTTTCCAATAATGAGGTCTTTTTCTCTGCATCTTCAAGAATAGCATTGAAATAGTGATTGTAGGCTTTGTTGTATGTCTCTATCTCAATGTTGTCCATGAACCTGAACAGATGCATGGACTCAGAAAGATAGTTGGAAAAAAGAATATCCCAGGTCCCTAGAAAGCTGCCTTCTTCAAAGGCTTCAAGTACTTTGACCATTGGGAAAACCATAGAGTTCTTGAATTGTCCTGGCATTTCCTGATGTAGTACAGTATTTGACCTTCATCAGACTTTGTGAGGTCTATCTTGTGACCTAGAATATGCTTTGTTGCAGTTGCAACATCTTCCATTTGGATTGGAGAAGTGAGATATTCCAATGTGTCCAGCATGTTTGAAAAAAGAGTAATAAAAAACTAAAATGTAATTTTAGTATACACATATACTAATTTTTTAACCTAACACTCACCCCAGAAAGGTAGGAATCCAGGTTTTCATATACAAAGCTAACATTGAAAAGATTGCTTTCTTCAAACATTTTGTATGCAAAGACATGAGCAAAGAATCAGGTCAGTTGGCATTGTTGAATGATCCAGGCTGGGTGAGTAGAGTTTCCTTCATTTAACTGTGACCATTTCAATGCAATCAAGTCATAAATAGCATTGGCCTTGACATCTGACTTTCCATGTAGCAAATGGAGCAAATTCTTGTATTTCTAGATGTTGTATTGTCCTCACTTGGCCTATGTTGATTGCAAGAAAGATGGTACAAGATCAGAGTCTCTTCTTGCCTGGCATGGATTTTGTCTGAATTGTAATTATAAGCCTAAATACAGATGACAATAAAATAAAATATACTGATATCATAGAACTCTACAAGCCAAATCATATGCTCAAGCAAATGGAAGTGAAGTTGGTCAATGTTTGTCTGACAGTTGGAGATATCATGGGGGTGTGGTAGCTTGGCTTTTTTTTCAGTCTTGGCCTTTTGAAGAGCATACACCTCCTTTTCTAACATTTCTTAAATCATGGTGACACAATGGTTCCCATTGACAAGCTGCATGAGAGTATCAGCAGCCATCCCCTCATTGGTCCATTTGACAGGATTGGTTAAGGAAGAGGTAGAGGGTTTGATAACAAGTGAAGTCAATTTTATAAAAGAGAGATGAACAGCAATTCTGATCGCTTGTGATTGGTAACAGTTGGTGAGGCCTTCAGCTTGGGCATTGTTGTGCATTTTTCATATCAGAGCTGGATTGCTTGGATGAGGGTTGAAATTTTGTTGCATCAGAGTGGGACCATGGTCAAGGTCACCATCATCAGCAACACAAACCAGTATCCAGCCAAGTTGGACTTGATTAAAAAACCAACAACATTTAAGTTAACTGGTGGCATCAGCAGTCTTGGGAAGCTATAATGTATTAAATAGTGTAAATTCTTTGATTTTAGTATATGCATATACTAATATTCAGATTGTTTTTTTTTTGAATTGAAAATGAAAGAATAGCACAAGTGTGATAAAAAAAACCAAACAATATTTATATATGTAACACATAAAATAAAATACTAACCTTTGCAGAATGAGCCTAGAAAGTATAAATATTATGATTTATTTTTATTTTTTTGGTATTTTATTTGAACTTACTATGAATTTGTTTAGTCATTTGTAGATAAAACAAACACTAGAGCTTGTACTTTCTGGAAAGGTGATAGTATGTTTTGCTTCTTGTTTCCCTTTCATCATTATCTTGTCATTGTGTCTCATTGCTTATTGTCATTATACTCACTTGCAACACTTGCAATACTTCATTCATGGATCAAGCAGAGTATCAGCATCACAAATGCATCTGTGTTTCAGAGACTGAAATTTTTTTCATCAAGCTGACTAATCAGCATATCACTGCTTCTACCACAGTTTATTTAAATGTTTTTGCTCTGACAAAGATTGTCCAAGGCCTGACAAAGCTTATAAAAGCATAGAAATCCTGAAATGTCACATGACCAACATGAAATCTCATTGGATTCATCCAGAGGAGGTATTGAAAGTAAGTGGCTGTGTAAAATTAGCATACATATATACTAATTTCTCCCAGAAGGACAATCAATCTGCAAACATCCAATCTTGTGATGTATATCTACATGCTATTAAGGTATGAATTTAATATTTATATTATAAATTGAAATTAAAATAATTTTAGGATCAGCAACTACAAAACAGCATGATTTCTAATTCCCAGAATGATGAGGTAAGTAATTAGTATATGCATATACTAATTTTCCATATAAAAATGATTATTTAGATGAAATCTAATAAGAAATCAGCAAACATTGTATTGCCAGCCAAAATGAAGTAGTAGGTTTCATATAATGTTGTGTTATATTTTATTTTTAACACATATGTAAATAGCAATATGACATTGAAGATAGATTTCTACACCACCCTTATCTTGACAGAATCAATATTGTCATTGATTCAGATCTATCTGCATATTGCTGCAATCTCTGTTTGGTCACTTTGACACCAAAATAGATTGCTATACACTTATCAGTCAAGCATGAAGGACTTCAAGTGGATCAACATCACTTGGCTTCTATCAGCATTTCCAACAACATCCATGATTATTTGCCAGAGCCACCACTTACAACTGATGATGTTCCTGCATTCAAAGGCTTGAAGTTACTTGATGGCTTTGCTTGCATATATTATCCCTATGTCCATAATCATTAATGGAACCTTCAGTAACATCATTTGGAAAGCCATTCAGAAATTCCTTTGCCTACCTCTTGGCCAGCATGCAAAATGCATGTTACAAGTATGCTTTTCATCTATATCTTTTTCCTCTCAAGTGATCTAAAGATGTGTCATGTGACTGCACAGCCACCATTAATCTCCACTATCTACACAGCCACTTTAATCTCTGTCTGCACTGCCATGCACTGCCTCCTTACTCTCTGCTCATATCAACGGATATAGCCTTTATTCATTTCCACCAGTATCAACAGATACTGTCTCCATTGAGTCACAAGGACTCATTCCTTCATTTCTGCCCATTCCTAGTCATGATGACTATGAACCATGTCATGTACCAACAGGTACTGCACTCATATGAACGGGCTACACCCAAGGCTATGTCTCAGAGTCATCATGACTCATCCACAGTCATTACCAGTCACAACGAGTCATATTTTAATATCTGATGCATCTAATATGTACATGTACATAGGTATATACATGACCAAACCCCTGTAGAGTATATAAACCTGCAATGCAGCTCCCAAGAACTTCAGTCAAGTTCTTGCTGGAATTTCCTCTCAAAGGTTTCCAATCACAAGCTTTGCTTGTCTCTAAGTTAGTATTGAGTGTAGAGCTTCCCAAGTCTTTCTTAGATCTTGAGGTCACCAACATTAGAACATGACTCTTCTTACTTCCATTGCTTTATCACTCTACACTGTGGACTCTGTTATACTAATGCATAGAACCTAGTCAAAGTGCACACTCAAGTGTAGTGCAAAGACACTTAGAAACTCATGGGTCTTGCTATGACTAATCCTAAGACTAATCACTTGTGGAATGATCAGGCTCTAGCAAATAGATTGCATAGAACTAGACACTGAACTATGGTACAAAGGCAGAGTATTTATACTACTTGGAACTGCACACAGACCATCTAAGTAGGAATGTGCATAGACTATCTGGGTCAAGGGAAAATGAGGTGATGTAAGAGAATCACCTAGAAGAGGTTACTCATCCATATTGGATAACAAGTCATCGGTGAAAGTAGCATATTGTAAAGTCATCACCATAAGGGCAAAGCCCTCTCACACATGAGAAGATGAATGTGTGAGAGTGTAGTTAGAAGGATAAAAAGGAAAGAAATCCATAACATTACCCCCTTCATATGAAAGAGACTCTGACTCTTTCTCAATATTCTTCAGTTCCAGCTGGGTCCATTCTTCTGCCTCCTCAGTCTTGTTCAGATTGGTCTCCCTCGTTGATCTCATAGTTGGTGGGGTCGTGGTCCCAGTCAACCCACTTGTTGTTGCAGAAGACACAGTTGTTGGCAATGTGTCCAATCTCTCCACAGAGAGAACAGACTCGACAAGGGCATCAAGCCTGGATGTGTCCAGGGGCAGCGGTATGACAGTACAGGCAGATGTACTGTGGACAATTGACCTGGAAGTGGTTGGTGGAGTGGCACTTGTAGCATCTGAGATGACATTGGGGAGGAACATGAGGCTGGAGAGGGGATTGGGCCACTGGTGGAGGGGCAGGTTGGCAACCAACAGCAGAGAGGATGGGGGAGATGGGATGAGCAGGGGTGATGATGGCAAGGGCTCCTGGGGTGGGGATGTAATGGGGAGAGTGAGAATAGGCCATGTTTCCTCGTTGATTTCTTGAACCCACTGGTGGGTCCAATGGGATGAGGACTGTGGTCCCAAGTCCAAGTCATTGTTGTTCCTCCTGTGAGAGGTGGGTGCAATAGACTCTCCTAAGAGCAGGGAGAGTGATTGCTGGTGTTCCCTTGACGCTGGTCCAAAAGGACTTGATGGACTCAGAGTGAGCCATTGCAGGAGGTGTGGCCCTATCAGGGATGGTGCTGGAGGAAGGTGGTGGAACGGGGATGGGAGTGGGAGATGGAAAGGTGGACCAACTGTTAATACCCTCATGAGTAGCTCCATGGTTGGAGGGTGAGGGGTGGGGGCAGCAGGGATGTTCAGAGGGTCCTGGGAGAAGTAGATCTCCCTCTCCAGCTTCAACATAGAGAGTGTTACGGTGTTACCCGCAACAATGAACTCCAACCAGGGACGCTACTCTTCAAGAGGTCTTGAAGACGACAATCGAGTCGAGGTCGATGTCGAAGACAACGACGACGAGAGAGAGAAAGCATGGAAGCGAGTTCTACGATGACGACCTGTCAAAGGAACCGAATTGTCTACCAAGAGCTCTTGTAGAGCAGAGAACCCAGGGTATGAATGAGTAGATTCAGGTTAGAGATAAGTACAAGCTCCGCTTGAACTTATATACTAGTACAGGGATTTAGGGCCGGTCTAACCTGATATGGTAAGAGAGATCTAGGGTAGGTCAAACCGTGTCCAAGATGCATCGCGTCACGAGTCACATGATGAATGGGAGAAACCGGAACGGGTATAATAGGATCATGATCGGGTGATCAAGGATCAACGAGGCAGTTCTTGGATGATGATGGGTCATCGAGGCAATGCTGGGAGATCTAGGATCAGAAGGCAATGAGCCACAGCCTAATCATGAGGAGTTGGATCAGGGGATGATCCAGGGGAACTCCTGGGAGGATCCAGTTCTTGTTGTAGCACAGAAACGCTACATCCGGGGGAATGTCCAGTCGATAGGTGAGAACCCTTGGAGTCCTTGTGATGAAATGGAACTCATCGTCCAATGGGTGAATGTCCAGTCAGAAGTAAGAGCCCATCCTAGGTGTAAGGCCGGGGATTGTCCGTTAGAGAGGAAATGATAACCGCGGGTCTATGATCTGGTAATACAATGGTGTAGCCATGAGGGTGGAACAGGGGGAAAGGTGTAGTGCCACCGGGGCACGTGGTCGTGGGAAGGTCACGGGTGACATAAGTCACAAAACCGTAACAGAGAGGATGAAAGGGTGGAGGATGGGAGAAATGGAAAGAGGGGGGAGTACATCAATAACTGCACTGAATCCTTGGTTCCAAAATAAATCTAAAGTAAGGGCCCTTGCCTTGGCAATGGCCCCATTCAGGGAGGCAGCATAGATGGGGGGTTGATTATCTGGGGTCAACTGGGTCATTATACACCTCACTGTGGCATATGACCAGTAGCAATGGGTGAGGGAGATGAGGTCATAGTTGTAGGCGAAGACCCAGTTTCTTTCAATGATAAGGGTGGTGACAGGGTTCTCCAGGATGGAGGCAAAGAGGATACAGTGGTGAGGGATGGAGAGATGGTTGGAGCAGACAGGGGGGGTCTGGGTGATGGCCATTGTGGCGATGATTCAGGTAGAAGATGGGGAGGGGAAGTCCTTGGGGTGGTGAAGTTTATAAGTGCAAAGGAGTGGTTGTGCATGTTTGAAGCTTTCCTCTGGTTTCCAGGTGTTCTCTGCTGCAGAGTATCCTTTCCAGGAAGTTAGGTACTGTCTCCAACCTCATGTTCCGCAGTGTGAGAGAATTTTGTCCGCTTTGTACTCTTCTTCTCCTCTGATAAGCTCTGGTGGGGAGTCAGAGTAATTGGGGATGTATTTCGAAGTTTCCTAATAGGTCAATAGGAGGGAGGCATGAAACACATCATGGATCATCCAGGTTTTGGGGAGACGGAGGTGGAACACCACTGGGGAGATGACCTGGGCAATTTCAAATGGTCCCTCTCATCTGGGGGCAAGTTTCCTGGAGGGGTGGCAGAGGCAGAGGTTCTTGTCTTCTAGCCACACTTTATCTCCTACCTTTCATGGGCAGAATTTGGAGGAGATCTGTTCCTTCATGCTTCTTTGTGCCTTTTCGTGTGCTGCAATAGCCTCCAATCAGGCATCTCTGAGTATTTCCAACCATTGTTCCAGGGCAGGGAGGAATGTTTTGCTGATTGGAGAATATGGGTGGGGTTCATATTCCATCATGAGGGAGAAGGGTGATTTGTTGGTGACAGAGTGGGTGGCAGCATTATGGAAGAATTCAGCCATGGGGAGGAGTTCTGCCCACTTCTCAGGGTGTCCATCGCAGAAGATGCAAAGGTAGGTTTCTAATTCTTGGTTAACTTGTTCAATTTCACTGTCAGTTTGAAGAGTCTGGCCAGTTCTCTTGTGAAGGCGGAAGTGAATTGGAGTCCACAATTGGAGATACACCTGTCATGTAACCTGAAGTGGCAGAAGACCATTTTGAAGAAAAGAAGTGCCACACCTATGGCATCAATTGTTTTGAGACAAGGGGCATAAATTACCCCCTTTGTAAGGCCATGGTCAACCACAACCATAATGGAGTCCAAGTCAAAGCCAAGAGATGGGGGGAGATCTGTTATGAGATTTACAGAGACAGATTGGAAGGGGCAAACCGCCAGGAAAGGTAACAGAATAAGGGGCAGGGCGAAGGGGTGGGTATTCACCTTGTGGGCATGACAGGCAGCACAACCTGAAATGAAATGCTGAATGAAGGTGGTGAGGCTGGGCCACCAATAATCCCATTAGAGGGTATTAACCATATGGAAGTAACCACCATGTCCCCCAGTTTTGCTTTCATGGATAGAATGCACAAGATCCAGCTGGGCTGGTTCAGGAACAAAAAGCTTATTGTGATAGTAGAGATGGGGATGGTCATAGGACCAATCTGTGTGGGCAGCACAGGGGAAGAGGGAGGATCCATTGGCAAGAGCTTTAACAGCATCAAGCATGAGGGGATTGGTTAGGGAGAGGGATGTGATCTTTGCAGCCAGAGCTGCATCAATAAAGCGAATAAAGAGGTTGGGGGGAAGGAGGGTGACATCCTGATTATCATTAGTGGTAGCAACATCATCCCAATGAGAGAGAGTGTCCACTGGGCCCATCTGAATATCCAGGAGGTGTTGGAAGGTTAGGTCAAAGTCCTGTAGGAACATCAACCATCAAGCCTGGCAATGGGACAACTTCCTGGGTTGTTTGAAGTATGTCAGATTTTTGTGGTCTGTGAGGATGGTGACTGGATGGGAGGTCCTAAGGAGGTAATGTCACCATTCTTCCAGGGCATGGATGACAGTGAGTAGTTCACAATCGTAGATGTCATAGTTTCTCTCGGCTGGGAAGAGGGTCTGAGAGAGGTAGGCGCAGGGGTGGAGGTCACCATTGGCATCCTTTTGCATGAGAACTGCCCCTGTGGCAGTGAGGGATGCATTGGTCATGATGAAGAAGGGGGAAAGGACATTGGGGAGGTGTAGAACTGGGCGTGTGGTGAAGGCTTCCTTGATAGCAAGGAAGGCAGCTTGTTGGGGTTCCTTCCATCTCCAGGTGGAGTTTTTATTTGTCAGTTTGATGAGGGGGTGGGACAGGGTTGAGAAGTTTGGGATAAACTTCTGATAGAAGTTACAGAACCCTATGAATGACCAGACCACTTTAACAGAGGTTGGGGGTTTCCAGTTGTCAATGGCACTTAGCTTGACTGGGTCCATCTTTACCTGCCCTTCCTGTATGATCATCCCTAAGTATTTCACCTCATCAACATTAAAGGAATACTTTTCGAGCTTGAGGAAGAGTTTGTATTCCTGTAGCCATTGGAGGACTTGCTTTGTTTGTTCTTCATAAATGGTGGGGGAGGAGGAATGGATGAGGATATCATCCATGTAAATGATAAGCCATCCTTCTGCTATCATGTTGCTGAAAAGATGGTCCATGAGGGCCTGGAAGGTGGTGGGGGAGTTGCAAAGTCTGAAGAACATTACTGTTGGTTTGAAGAGGCTGAAAGGGGTGATGAAGGTGGCCTTCCAATGATCCTCTGGTCTAATCAATATGTTGTTATACCACCATCAGATATCCATCTTGGTGAAGAGGCAGGAGCCCTTCAATTTATCCATGAGATCCAATATAAGAGGAAGGGGATAAGCGTTCTTGACAGTATGCTTGTTGAGATATCAGTAGTCCTGGCAGGAGCATACCAATCCATCCTTTTTTGGAACGAAAAAGAAGGAGTGTTGCAAGAGTACTCGAGTGAACACTGGCAGGACTCTGCTGAGGCTACACCAAACCAAATGATAAAGAGTAGAGGAGATGAAGAGTAGAGATGAGGTGGTCTTTCTTAATACACTCACAAGGACATAGGTCGCAAGGTACAAATGGATTAGACTGGTGAGTCCAGTCGAATATGACTACTTTATATATGTTACAGGTTGGCACACAGACCATAGGGTCCATGGGAATGACTACTAGTTATAGATAAATGAAAGAAGTGTTCATGGGGAAAGAAGAATGATGCTGAGAAGAAAGGAACGGAAATTAATAAGGTGTGTGTGCATTGTATTTGTCTAGACCATAGGTCACGTGTAGTTTCCCATGGTCACATGCACATCACATGACTTTGAAGTCTGAAGGATGTAAAGTAAGTGCATGAATGTGCTAAGTTAAAAGTTTGAAAATATAAGGGGGAAGCCTGTGGTGACTTTGATGGGACTATCTTTCCAGACTTAACATGTTCATCGATGAAGGCTCAATAGGCATTGAGTTCCTTTGGATTGAGGGGGTATGCTTTAGCAACTTTTGGTGAAAAGCTGTCCTTAAGATCAATGGCATGATCAAATGATCAAGAGGAGGGTAGTTTGTCAGCAATCTTCTTTTCAAATATGTCTTTGAAGGCAGAATATGTGGACAGGAGTTCCTTTTCTACTTTCTCAGCTTTTTAGGCAATCTCAATTGCAATAGTAATTTTTGAAATGGACAAAGAGTGATTGAGTCGTTTCTTCCACAGCTGGGCAATGCAGAGATCTGGGTCCATGTCCAAGTATCAGATAAGGTATCATTGGATGATGGAATCTGGGGAGTCATGGTGAGGGGTGGGGAGTTGATCTGGGATGGTGACTTGTCCAGTCATCCAATTGATGATGGGGTTGAGATCCTTTAGCCATGGGAGACTGAGGATGACATTCTTGGATCCACAGTTGATGACCATGAGCTTCTGTTCTTCTTCTACTTCTCCTACTTGGAGAGTGAGGGACACCTGGTGTTGGATAATCCCTTCCTTGTTGGTAGATCCATTCACATTTTGAGCTTTTAATGGTTTAAGAAGCCGAGTGGTGGGGATGCAATGTCTTAAGACAAAGTCTCGATCAATGAAACATCTGATTGCACCACTGTCAATGAGGGCAGTGATGTCAATGATTTCTGCTCCTGCATGCATATAGAGAGAGAGGGGGATTTGGATTGATTGTGCATGCGAATCTGATACAAATACAGGAGCTATGACAAGTGGAGGAGAAGACGTCAAGACTTCCCTCCAATTCAAAAATCCTTGGCCACTTCTATTCTAGCGGTTGCCACTGTTTCTCCTGCCTCCTCTGGTTGTTCTTTGTAACAAGTTTTGAGCACCTGTAGGACATCCTTCTTTGGGATGTTCCTTCTTTCAAGGCTAGCAACATAAGTTGCAATGGGGTCTGGGGTAGGAGTGGTGGAGGTGGCTCTAACCCTCTGGGGATTCCTAGGGGAACGTGGGAGTCCATTGTTACCACAAGGAGGGCTGTTGTTACAGGGGGGGTGAGGGTGATTGGTGGTGTGACATCCCTTCTGATGGCAGATGAAGCAGAGGTTGTCCTTCATGTGATGGGCATGCTCAACCGGAGCAAGGCAGATAGCATCCACATTCATGGCATTTGGGTTGCGATGAGGGGTGGCATAAGTCTGATGGGGTGGGGTCCATGTGGATATGGGAACAAAGGCCCTTCTATGTTGGAGTCCATCTTTTCTCCTTGCCTGCCCAGTAAACTGAGAGGTTTTCTGGATCCATTCATTGATAGTATTGGGAACAACAGACATCATCAGGATGGAGTCAGAGAGGCTATTTTCTAAGCCATTAATGTACCACTTGATCAATGCCTTCTGATCTGTAATC
>JBBPQN010000784.1:0-12403 GCA_038092575.1 Boletus subluridellus
CCCCACAATCTCAATGTCCTCAATATTGTTGTAAGCTTCAGCCTATCATGCACATAAGTATCACCACAATGTAATGAAATCAGCAGAACTCACCAGTCCTGAGAACTGTTTTGATGCAGCTTTGACTTGTTGGGAGGCTGACTGACTCACTAAGCCATCATCAAGATGTGGGCTTAATCCTGCATGGAGGGTGCTGCATTCTTCATCATCTGCCAGGTTCCATTTCTCTGTTTTCCATATTTCATAATCCTGTTTCACACAAGCACACCATGATGCCATTGATTCTGACATTGGAGTGAATATCAATCTACAATGATTGAACATGTATTTTGCATGACTCACCATCAGGATCCTTAGGATATTCAGCTGCATGCCAGCAGTGATACTCATTGGCTAAAGTGGGACTCTGCCCACTCCAGGTCAGCAGCCCAGACTGCAGGAGAATGTTGCAAGTCAGCTTGTTGAGCTCTTTGGCCAAGGCTTGAGCATCTGCCATAACCTTTGCACCAAATTCTTGGCATTGAACTTTCTGTGCTGCTGTTAGGAGTCCAGGATGCATCTCCCAATCATCCTTCATCTTTTCATCCAGTAAAATGGCTGGGTCTTCCTCATCCTCATTGTCCTCAGCCGCCTTGTCCTGATCATTCTCATCTTCCTTGCCCTCCTCATCCTTGTCTTTTTCATCAATTTCATCTTCATCCATGTAATAGGGATGGTCATAGTCATCCAAATGATGGCTGACCTGCTTTCCTTTCTCCACCAGGGTGAATCATCTTTGTGTTGGCAGTGATGCTTCAGATGAAGCTGGGGGTGATGACAGTGGGAGCTGATCGTCTGGTAAAGAATTTAAAGGTTCCATGGTCACAGATGGCATCACCTGACCAGCAGGGATGGTAGGCAAGGATGGTGGCAGTAATGTGGCAGTGGGGATTGCAGGAGATGGATGATTTGGTCACGCCATTGAGGTTGATTGATCAGGTGGCCCTTCGATGTTCACTTTGTCACCTTCCAGTTGATCGATGAGCTCGCCAGTTGATGTACTCTCTGGTGCAGTAACATGAGCAGTGACCACGGCCAGTGCTGCCTGCTGGTCATCTGAATCCAGCAAGTTTTATTATCTTGGATCCTCCACTACTTCATTGGCTTCTACGGATTGAAAAGGTGGTAATGACAGATGGTGTGCTCTGGAATTGAGAGGATCAGCATTGACTTCCACTGTACTGGCAGCACTTTTGGGATTAGGTTCTTCTAAGGATTGTGTTTGATCGCAATGCAAGGGAAAGGAAAATCAACTTACTGGTGACCATTGATAGGGAGGGGTGAGTAACATCCTGGTCTACATTGAACATAACCAATCAAACCGTGGTCTGGTTTCCTGGGGAGGACTGCTCACCTTTGGGGGCTGTTGGGTGAGGAATGGCTGCTTTATGAATTTTCTTTACACCTCTGGGAGGTCCAATTTGCAACAAGGGTTTGTGTTCATCTTAATAGAATGTTGGCAATGAAAGCTTGTTCAGAATTCAAAGATTGCTCACCTGCAGGCGCTATCAGGTGGGGAATGGCTGCTTAGGGATTTTCTTCGCACCTCTGGGGGGTCCAACTCAAAGGGAGGGTTCGTCTTCATCTTAATAGGATGTTAGCAACAAAAGCTCGTGCAGAATTCGAAGATTGCTCACCTTTGGGTGCTGTCGGCTGGGAAATGGCTGCTTTAGAGATTTTCTTCGCACCTCTGGGGGGTCCAACTTGAAGGGAGGGTTTGTCTTCATCTTAATAGGATGTTAGCAATGAAAGCTCATGTGGAATTCAGAGACTACTCACTTTTGGGAGCTATGGGCTGTGCAACAACAGTGCCAACAGGTTTCTTCTGACCTCTGGGTCCAATCTGAACTGATACTTCTTGTTCATTGGGGAGTGCTTTATCTACCATATGCGATGAGCTCAAGGTCAGATCTATTGAAATATTAACACACAAGTTGGCTGCTTTCTCCGTGAAGATCTTCTCATCACCATACTACATGACGTTCAGTGAAAACAGGCCTCCAACTTTGTGTGAGTAGATATCTCCAAGTTAATGATATGACCCACCAGTTTAGTTGTTTTCTGATTAGACCCACACGCTGCGAGAATAGGTTGCCAGTTGTCTCCATGAGATGGAAAGCCTCCCAACACATGTTGGAAGCTGGGTTGTGGAGTATGCTCAACAGCATGTTGAGGACACCCCAACCAACAGACAGCATGCACTGCCCATAACATGTACACCATGCAGTGGACACAGAAGAAAACAAAACTGGAACATGAAGTAGATAGAAAGTGGGTGGATGACAAAAAAAAGATGAATAACAAGGAGGTGAGAAAAAAGAAGCCTTGGAAAAAAGTAAAGGTGAAGGTTGAACCACTATTTGTGCTTGTTTGCTCTCTGCTGGCGGTTCCGAAATAGGAAGGACTAACTCAGCTAACTCATTCCAATGTGATCTGGACAGTTTGGTCACACATGACACCACTCAAGATTAATGAAAAGCAGAAGTGTCTATGGAGTATGGTAGGTATAGTAGTACATTTTACAAGCTTGTAAGAACCCTTCAACGGTGTGCAGCACTTTTAAATCTCAGTCAAATGATGGCAGCGGCGGTTTGATGGATGGGGTTTGCAAATCAGACTGGTACTAATCTGTCATCATGCGTGTATCCCCTCAGCATCCCCTTCAGTTCCAATCATACTCATGCCAGTGACTCAGTGCGCTGGCATGACTCAAACTCGATGGTCCCGTGTGGTACTGTTGAACTTCACTTAGAAGCTGGTGTTTGATGGGTGGAGGTTTGGCGAATGGGGTTTGCAAATTGGAACTAGGTCAGCAACAATATATTTGTTGAGCATGTGTGCGTCTGATCATGCTCGCAAGTTGCGATGCAGCACTGCCGCTGTGCAGCTGTGTCAAACCTTGCTCGAAACAGAACGAAGGGGAACCTGGAGTCACATGGCGCAGGAGCATGTGATGTGCAGCCTCTCACACCCTGCACAGCATGTAAAGTTGTCAGGATAAGTACAAACAAAGAAATACATGAAAACTGTGGAGTTTCAAGATTGGCGCACATGGGTTACAGCGGAGTTTGAAGTCAGGACTTAGATGTTTTTCATCTTTCCATCTTCTCCTCCACACTCCTACCTCACAGCCAAGTAACCAACTATTGAATATCTAAGTACTGTAAGTAGTCAGTACTAATAATAGGTAGCTCTAATGTTAGTGTACTTGTTGTGAGATAACTCGAGTGAACACTGGCGAGACTCTATTGGGGCTACACCAAACCAAACGATGATAGAGAAAGCAGAGGTTTAAGAGGATAAGAGATGGGGCCTTCCTTAATCAACTCGCAAGGATGTAGGTCGCAAGTGACAAATGGATTAGACTGGGGAGTCCAGTCGAGTACAGCTACTTTATATATGTTACAGGATGGCGCATGGACCATAGGGTCCATGGGAAGGATTACTGAATATGGATTGATGAGAGAAGAGTTCATGAGAGAAGAAGAATGATGATGGGAAGAAAGAAGCGGAAATTAATAAGGCGTGTGTGCAGTGTGTTTTTCTAGACCATAGGTCACATGTAGTTTCCCATGGTCACATGCACATCACGTGACTTCGAAGTCTGAAGGATGTAAAGTAATGTGCGAATGCGCTAAGTTAAAAATGTTTGAAAATATAGTATATCATAACACTACTCCCTCTTTAAGACTCGAATTCCAGGCAAGTCCTGTAATAATTAGTTTCTGTATAGTTTTCGTATTGTGAGAAAAGGGAAGAGAAGTCCCCAAGGGTAAGGCCACGAAGTTTCCAAGGAGCTGAGGGGTTCTTTTTATGGAAATCGGCAACTGCCTGAGGGGCAGTGTTAATAATGTCGCCCGATTCCCATGTCCTATTGGATTCATCAAAACCTTTCCAATGTACGAGATATTGAAGCTGGCGGCCTTTGAGACGAGATGCCACAATATAGTCAATTTCAAATTGTTCTACTCCTTCTTCGTCTACTTCGATTGTGTCAGGGCGTGAGACTGGTTGACCCAGAAGGGTTGCTCGATAAGGTTTAATGCGTGAGATGTTGACGGTGGGGTGGATACAAATGGAGTTAGGTAATTTGAGTTTAACGGCGTTAGGAAGGACTTCTAGGATTTCGTAAGGGCCAATCCATTTTTGTGTCAACTTCTTTGCCGTGTATGGGAGCTTCAAATGTTCGGCCGAAAGCCAAACTTGCTGTCCTTTTTCGTAATTGGGGGCTTCGGACCTTTTAGAGTCTGATTGCTTCTTCATCCTTTCTCGTGCTTCCTCCAATGCATCCTCTACTTCTTAGTGGCTTTTTCCCATCTCCATGCCAAACTCTTTTCCCATGCCTTTAGCTTTTCCTTCAAAGCCCATGCGAGGGGCGTAGTTACATGTGATGTTGAAAGGAATGGTGCCAGTGGCAGTGGTGAGAGAGTTATTGTGATGGAATTGAGCGACTTTGAGCCAATCGGCCCATTCGGTTTGTCGCTTAGCTACATAAGAGCGGAGATATTGTTCTGATTCTCTATTGATACGCTTTGTTTGTCCATCGGTTTGGGGGTGGTAGGCGGTGGAGATTTTTTGGGAGATGGAGAGAAGATTACATAATTTGGAAGTAAAGTCCGAAATGAACTGGGGACCTCAATCAGAAACGATCGTAGAAGGAAGTCCATGGATACACCAAATATTGTCTCTGAAGATAATAGCTAAGTCTTTTGAAGAAACTGTATCGTAGGTGGGAATGAAAACAACTTCTTTAGAAAATCGATCAATGACGACGCAAATGGCAGTGTAACCGTGGGAAGCGGGTAAACCCGTAATGAAATCAACAGATAAATCTTCCCAAGGTCGTTTAGAAGTGGGTAAAGGAAGGAGTTTGCCTGCCAGTGCCTTTGATTTTCCCTTTGTTTGGGCGCACACTTGGCAGCTGTCTACATATTTTTTAATGTCTTTTGTGACACCAGGCCACGAGAAATGATGAGTTAGAAGGTGAGAGGTACGAGCTTGTCCGGAGTGTCCACCAATAGGAGAGTCATGACAGATTGTGAGAAGTTCTGTATGTAAAGGTTCGGGAACAAAGACTTTGTTTTTGTTGTTTTTGAAAATATAGTTATCGTAGTCGTAAGTGTATTCGTTAAAGGATTCTTCTCATATTTTTTCTGATTCTTTTATGATTTTATCATAAAAAGAGGAGGAAAGTTCAATATTGTTAATGAAAAAGAGAAGGGGGCAAAACAGTAATGTTCTGGTTGTGATCTGTGACAGCATTACCATGATCCGGTCGGCGAGATAAGGCATCTGCACGACCATTCGATGTACCAGGTTTATAAATAAAAATGTAATTGAACTCTTGAAGAAGCGTGTGCCATCGAGCTTGGTGACCGGATAAGGTCTGAGGTTTCTTCCAGTATTCGAGATTCTTGTGATCTGTCCAGATCTCGAAACCTTCCCTACCGATTAGGTAGTGTTGCCATTCCTCTAATGCTCAAATAACTGCGAGGAGTTCTTTGTCGTAAATAGGGTAATTGCACTCAGCGCTGTTGAAGGAATGGGAAATGAAGGCACAGGGTCTCCAGAGACCGTCATCGCACTTAACCGAAAGCACTGCCCCTGTGGCAATATCCAAGGCATCCGTTTCAAGACGCATTTCTTTGTCTCAATCCAGGTAGGCCAATAGGGGTGATTCCTTAAATTTGGCTTTCAAGGAATCAAAGGTGATTTGGTGCTTCGGTTCCCATTTGAATAGAACGTCTTTTTTGGTAAGATCATTCAATGGGCGTGCGATGTCTGCGAAGCCTTCAATGAATTGTTGATAATAATTACAAAGTCCAAGGAAGCCTTGCAGTTGTTTGAGGTGTGTGGGAATCGGCCAATCCAATACCCCTGACACCTTCTTTTCCTGCATTTCTACTCCCTCTTTAGATACTACCATATCGAGAAAGTCCACCTTGTCCTTTGAGAAACTACATTTTTCTGGTTTTACATAAAGATCGTTTTGGCGAAGACGGGAAAGCACCTCCTTTACTATTTCCTCATGCTCTTCCTTGGTCTTGCCTTTAGTAAATATCATACAATCGTCAATATAGATAACGAGTACGGCATACATGTCATTAAATATGTCATTCATCATTTGCTGAAAAGTAGGGGGTGAGTTAGTCATCCCGAAATACATAACAGTGGGTTCATATGTGCCTATGGGAGTAATGAAGGCTCCCTTCCACTCGTCTCCTTCCTTAATTTGCACGTTGTTGTAACCCCATCGAAGATCAAGGGCTGTGAACATGTCTGCATCCTTAAGGCGATCAATCAGCGTGGAAATAAGGGGAAGAGGATAGGCGTTCTTTATAGTGCCTTCATTTAAATAACGATAGTCCATGACTAATCTCTTTTTTCCATCCTTTTTAGGTATAAAGCATACTGGTGCTGTTTGAGGGGACTTCGAGGGTCTAATGTAACCCTTTTTGAGTTCTTTTCCAATGAACGTGCGTACTTCATCCATTTCCACATCTGATAAGGGAATTACTCTACCCTTTTTGGGAGCAAAATCTGGTTTCAGATCTATCGCATGATCCCAGGGTTTTCGTTCCGGCATTCGTTTGGATTCGTTTTCGGAAAATACGTCAAGGAAGTCATGATATGTTTCAGGCACTTTCTCCTTGAGTCCTTCTTCTATACTATGGTTATAAATAAGTTTGATAGGTTCGTCAAAAGGTCCATCACCCATAATATGACAATAGGGTGTGCAACGATGAAAAGAGATAGTTTTAGTAACCCAGTCTATAGTGGGATTATGCCGAGCCAGCCAATCATAGCCAACGATGAGGCGGTGGGTTCCTAGTTTAGAAACATAGGCTTCCAGGACCTCGTAATGGCTGGCAATCCCAATAATTAATGTGACAGCGTGGGTTACTTGGCCTATTGCTCCATTAGAGCCGTCAGCATTTTTCACCGAAATAGGGTTAGCAATTCTATAAGTAGGGATACCATGAGAGAGAACATAGTCCTTGTCAATAAAAGTGTGAGATGCGCCTGAATCTAGAAGGGACTTAAACGATTGAGATTGCCAACTTCCATCTTCATAATTCAGTACACATGTCTCAAGTGACATTTTGCCACCGAATGACAATGTGCTTGTGCGAATATAAATAGATGTGGGAGAATTGAGGGATTTATAGATAGGAGAATTTCTTACTTGGCGAACAAGAGAATTAAGCACGCTTTGTTTTAATTCCAGCACCACGCTCACACTTTGTTGAGTCGCTCTTTCGGAATGGGGAATAATATTGCCAAGAAGATCATCCAAGGTACATACAGGGAAATCGGACTCATCACAGTCCACGAGATCGGTAGAGATATTACATGAAGAAAGAGAAACGGAAGGAGAAACATAATTGTCCAGTCCATGAACACCCTCATCGTTCACAGACTTATTTAATTTAAAGAGGAGGCCACCTTCTGCCTGGCTTCTACTTCGAATTTATCTCTGTAGAAGGCTTTGGCTTCTGCCAAATAGAAGGATGGTGTTGCTGCTTGCTGAGCAACAACTGGGGAAGTGGACGGAACAGGAGCAGCGGTTGGAGGAAGGGGGAGGGGACAACCATATTGGTGCTGGGCGTGCTGCACAGGCGGCTGGTAAGGTGCAGCAGGCACAAAAGCACCTGTTTCGTAATCCCAAAGATATTGCTGCCATACCTGCGGCAGTCGCAGGGCTCTCCTATTGGGGTTTTGAGAGCAATCTGGCCAAATATGGCCAACCTTGTTGCAACCGTAACAAGTACGGGTATCAGGCTGGGACGGAGGCACAGCTTGCTGCGTATCTATCTCCATCGGGGCTCCTCTACCCAGCTGCGTACCAGTGGGAGTGAATTGGGAATGGTTACCTGGAGGATGTTACGGTTCGCTTCTACACCGTCTATGTTTACTTCTTCTCTTTCGCACTTTAACTTATTTTTCACTTTCAAAGTCACGTGACTAGATCACGTGATGGGTCACATGACTCGTTTCATCACTTGACTTTTTGATGCAGGCTAGACCATCAGTCATCGCGATGCACTCTGGATCCAAGATCCTATCGGACGCATTTAACCATTTATAGTTATATTGTTTCACATGTTCATCTCCGTGCTGTGCACGTCTTCTTTTCATTTCCGCTTCTTCCATTCTGCCACCACATGCGGTTGCATCATGTCACTGCTTCTCTTCCATTATGATGCCTCATGTTATGCCTTATGCTTTTAATCTCCGTCACTCCTATACATCGTATCGGTAGATCTGATACAAACATGTACACATATGTAGAGTCTATATAAGACCTCGAGACTTCACTGGACGTCCTCCAGTTTAGTTCTCTTGGAGTTTCCTCTGAAGCTTTAAGACTGAGCCCGATTCCTCCATCTATACTCTCCTCCCCAGTTGACATTCGGTGACGACCTGAAGTACATCTTGTGCTCGCTTTAGGGTTGTTTCAGAGGAGGTCGTGGCGGAGGTGGATAATATTGTTGGCCGTAAGGCCATGGAGGACGAGGTGCGTACTGGGGATGATAAGAAGAAGGCGTGGGGCGAGCAGGTGGTCCACGTTCTATCGCGATTTGTTCGAAATTTCTACTGATTGTTTGGTAGTTTTTACAGAGTTTGGAAAAGCTGTTGGATTCTTTTGCTGTCATCTTTGCCTGGTAATAGATGCAGTAGTCCACAGCTTTCTTGAGGAGTTCGATGGCGAAGTCCCATCTGATTTCTGATTCCTTGGTCAGGATGATGAACTCCTGAATGAACAAATCTATGGGTCTGGACCCTTGCTGTAAGGCCTGTAGCTTTTTAAGGCTCTCATGAGCCAGTACCTCGATCTGGAAGTACTCTTTTATCTCGGTTTGGAGATCTGCCCATTTGGGCCATGCTACAATTCCTTTTGGCGTGGTCAAGGTGGACCCTGCTGCTATTGGTATTTCTTCTTCTTCTTCTGCCAAGTATTGTTCTAAGGTGATTTGGGCAAAGCCCTCAGCCTTCTTCTCGAATCGAGACAGGACTGCAACCGTGCGGACACGGTTGTCCTTCCAATCCTGTGCATCAACCCAGAGTCAAAGCTTAATCCACCAGGGGTGAAACTTGGAGTGGTCACCATCCCAGTTTCTGGGGTCAACGATTTTTTTAGAAATGTTCGAGCACTCCTTGCTCAAGGCGAGCACATTGAGGCGATTGATGAGATTGTTGATGTCGACAGAAGTCATTTTTTAATGAGAGGTGGGGGGATGGCGGTGTTGAAGAAAAAACGAGTCTGAGAAGTAGTTGTTGCGACGCCTGTTACGTTGAAGCTGTACGTAATGGAAGAGTGCGAGTTGGGCGTCGGAGTATCTTTTGGTGTAAGGGATATGCTTCTTTGGTGGGGAAGGAAGAGGAGGGGGAGCTACTGGAGCAGCAGGAGGTTCTACTGGTCGGGACTGTTGCACTACTCGATTCATGTGAATGCGAGCCAGCTTAATCCTTACTGCGAGGTATCTTTCAACCAAGCTCGAGGGATGCGGCAAGTAGAAGATCTGAAAAAGTAAACTTTCGACCGGAGGTAATACCTTCTTCTCCGTAAGGTCTCGTAACAAGTTCTCTGGGGTCCGCAAAGCCCAGGAACAAACTGGCACATACACTAACATAAAAGACTAGGAACTGACGCTCTACCTCCCCAATTACTTGAGGGACTAATGAGACGATATAAGCTCGGCTACAGGCAGCACGACAGCTGTGGTTCCCGTATTGCTCTTCGCAAATAAGGCACAACCCTTATGCGGCTATCACCTCAAGGGAGGGACTGAGAAGGTTTCTATATAACACGACAAAAGCTCGGGGTACTGCCCCACGTTCTAAAGCAGCGAACGTAAAGAAATAAAAACTGGAAAACACCAGTGGGTTCTCTTTAGCCCTAGAGTCCGGGCAGTGTATAAAGTCTAATCCAAGTGTTGCGAGATGACTCGAGCGAACACTGGCGAGACTCTACTGGAGCTACACCAAACCAAATGATGATAGAGAAAGCAGAGGTTTAAGAGGATAAGAGATGGGGCCTTCCTTAATCAACTCGCAAGGATGTAGGTTGCAAGTGACAAATGGATTAGACTGGGGAGTCCAGTCGAGTACAGCTACTTTATATATGTTACAGGATGGCGCACGGACCATAGGGTCCATGGGAAGGATTACTGAATATGGATTGATGAGAGAAGAGTTTGTGAGAGAAGAAGAATGATGATGGGAAGAAAGAAGTGGAAATTAATAAGGTGTGTGTGCAGCGTGTTTTTCTAGACCATAGGTCATGTGTAGTTTCCCATGGTCATGTGCACATCACGTGACTTCAAAGTCTGAAGGATGTAAAGTAATGTGCGAATGCGCTAAGTTAAAAATGTTTGAAAATATAGTATATCATAACAGTACTCACCTCAGTGGTTGGGAAACCAGCTGAGGTGTAACTAGGTACTACGACTGAAAATACTACTGTAGCTTATGTAATCTACTCTCATGTTTGTAAACTCCAACACTCCCCCTCAAATGGAAGGGGATTGTTACGGTTTTACCCGTAACAAGTTACTCCAACCTGAGACGCTACTCTTCAAGAGTCCTTGAAGACGATAATTGAGTCGAGGTCGATGTTGGCGTCGTCGACGACGAGAGAGAGTGAGCGAGGAAGCGAGTATACAATGACCACCTGGTCAAGGGAACCGAATTGTCTACCAAGAGCTCTTGTTGAGCAGAGAACCCAGGGTATGAATGAGTAGATTCTGGTTAGAGATAAGTACAAGCGCAGCTCGAACTTATATACTGTTACAGTAATTTAGGGCCGGTCTAACCAGGTATGGTAAGAGAGATCTAGGGTAGGCAGAACCGTGTCTGAGACGCGTCGCATCGCGTGTCACATGATAGCGGGAGAAACCGGAACGGGTATAATAGGATCAAAGATCGGGTGATCTCGGATCGACGTGGCAATGCTCGGGTGAGATAGGATCACGAGGCAGTGTGTCGGAAGATCTAGGATCTGAAGGCTAAGCGCACAGCCCAACCGTGAGGAGTCGGATCAGGGGATGATCCGGGGAAACTCCAGGGAATAATCCAGTCCTTGTGTAGCACGGAAACGCTACGTCCGGGGGAATGTCCAGTCAGAGTCAAGAGCCCATCCGGGGCGTAAGGCCGGGGATTGTCCGTTAGAGGGGAAATATCGTAGCCGCAAGTCGTTGATCGTCGGATACGATCTGGTAATACAATGAAAGAGACCAGAGGAAGGGAAAAGTTGTGATGCCGCCAGGGCACGTGTTCGTGAGAGGGTCATGGGTGACTGGTGTCACAAAACCGTAACAGGGATCTACTGTAGTGAAAAGATCTAAATAATAATAGAAGAGAAAATACCTGAAAAAGGTCTTCTATACACGAATATATTGTGTCCATGTAGCAGTGTGTGCACAGTAAATGTCATCCATGGTGTAGTCGCACCTGTGTGTCACCAGGTACGTTACATAGTAGAGATGAGTGACAATGTCACGTTTATGCTAATTTAGGAAGTAGAACGCAATTTGGCCGCTTCAGCGGTTACCGCAGCACTCAGCAGTAACTCACACTGGGAAAAAAAAATAAGTCACGAGCTGTGATCCTAACATAGATTAGATACTGATAAGCGTGGGATAGATGATCTCTATTAGCACGATCAACATTGCTCGGCTAATGTCTGGCACCATCACACCATCACATGACTGCCACAATGGCCCATGCACGCTGCTACCCACAGTGAGCATGACCATTCTCTCAGTTACCACTCATTTTTGGTCCTTTTTCAGTGCTTTTGTTTGTATTCTTATGTTTTATATGTCCCATGTTCAATATATATTATTTATATTACTATACGCCTTCTGGATCGTTGTCCCCAGCCTTGCCCGCCTCAAAATTTCACCATTTTGGGAAATTCCGACGTCAACTTTGAGTTCAGGCTCCGACACTGAACGTTGAACGTTGGTTTATACTCTGACTTGAATTTACACACACTGAGATATCAGATGGAGTTTCAATCGTCCCTCTCATCGTTGCTCCCGCCATGCCCACCCCTGCCATGCCTGCCCCCACCATCTTCACCGTCGCTGCTGGCGATGGCGAAGGATTTCTGTTATTCTGATCTTTCTCTTCCATGACGGACCCTTTTTTTGACCCTTTCGTTGCACGTATCTGTCTCTGTCAACTCACATGGATGTTCAAACGGCTTGACGCCATCACTCTCAAGGTATTCTGCTCATTCCTGCCCCCTTCGTGCAGCTGGTTTGCTTTCTTCAACATGCACCTGCCTGTCCCCAAGTCTACCAGGTCCCTTGGTCTTAGTGGTCCGTGCGCATGGGCGTGAGTTCGATTAAATACA
>JBBPQN010000785.1:0-12381 GCA_038092575.1 Boletus subluridellus
TGATCTCGACTTGAAGATTAAGGAATTGGTCCATTTTAGAATTCCTGTGTTGATGATCCAAGTCAACCTACCCGTGCTAAATTTGGGGTTGTGGACCAGTAACAAAGAATTTATTGATGACGCGATTCAGAGATCTGGGCCCCCTCACCATTTATGTACCCGCTCTAATCTCCGGCCACCTGCATCCGGGGGAGCTGCGGATGTGACGCGGAGAACCACAATGAGTTTGCCAACGCCACGCATCAAGAAGTGTGTCGTAACGTTGAGTTGGCAACATTCATTGACAGCGGTATTGCCGCCGCGCGCTGCAGCACAGCGTGTAAATTTCTCGAGGTAAGCATTGTTGTAACTTGTGGATGCTTGCGCACCTCTAGGTCGAGTCCGTGGGCCAAGTAGATACCGGGACCAGGACATCGTGCTCAGGAGTCTGATGCGACTGCTTGGGCTCTAGCATGGGACCGAGAACTCGGTCCTGGTCAGGATGAATGATTATCGAGCAAGTGACCTTACGTCAAGCCCCCCACAGCAACATTTTCTCTTCAAACTCACGATGCCCGGAAATGTCCTGCCTCTTCCCTCCCTTCATCCCACCACTGCATATTTGTGCAACTCAGCCCTGCCCCACCGCCAACCAGCAAAGCCTTCAGCAGGGCCGGTGACCCTCTCTCGCGTCCCTCTTCGCTGGTAGCGAGCAATGAGACTTTTGAACCCCACGATGTTCGGACACCGTAATCACACTTACCAAATCATACATTTCCTTTTCCGAGTCTGACCCAGCACACCACCGCCCTCTTCTAGCGCAGAGACGGCGTGATTAATCGTATGCCCACCCTCGTTGACAAAGCCTCCTGGGAGTAGTCGCACTGTGCATAGTACATACCCTTCCCGTCGAAGTGACGAGAGTCATGAGTGACGTCTGGACCCTGGATCGGGTTTGAACTCGAACACGTAGAAATATGCCCCGTTGATTCAGACGCCAAAGTATACAGCCGCATTTTTCCCCCCATATATCTTGCCGACCGCCTTCTTTCGATAGGACGTCCTGATGCCGTCACAGGGTAGCACCCCTCGATTCAAGCAAGGTCCGACGTTTGGTTGCCTCATTGGTGGACCTCAGCAGTGGGCATGGAGCATTTTCTGAATACGATGGAAGAGGATGAGCAGGTTGTACTAAGTTTAGAGGGGGGAAAAGAACATATTCGTACGGTTTGGCGGCAAACGAGGTGGGGTACGGAATCACCGCTGGGCTTTCCGACGACTTGGAATGAGAGCCACGGACTGTCAGAAATCTGGCAAAGTGACATTGCACGAGGAAGAGGCGTACTGGGATACACGACACAAGATAGACGAGACCCAATCCTCATGCGGACACATCGTCATGCGCTGCGGCGGCAACACCGACTCGAAATGCTCGATGTCGCACGCGTCTTCCTGCCTGCCCATCAACAAGGTTGTCGTGCACACAGTGGAAACTGCTCCCTGACGCGATGCGAACCTCACTGATAGCATTTTCTGCGCGACATTCTCCGACGGTGGTTCGTACGATTGCGTCACGAACGAGAAAGCTGAATGGGATGGGTTTTTCGAGAAAGGGCTTTGTTGACGAGTTGCGGGAGTTGGTAGCGTTTCAAGTCGAGTGGGATGATAAATTCTGGGGATAAAGGGGGAATAGAAAGTTCTGGTATTGAACAGGACTGCAGCAGACGAGGACAACCAAACATGGTTTGACGAGGAAACTGAACTTTTTATGTGGCTGTGTTCCTACTGCCGACACTCGAACACTTCAATGGCATCACTGTATTGAACATTAAGATTATTCTTTTGAGGGCAAAACCTTCCGCGTTGCCAAGGGTAGTCTTACATGAGAGTTGTGAGTCCTTGTCATGTTTTGGCTGCAGAACTCGGTTCACGACGGCTCACGAACTTCCGCAGTACCTCAACCGACTACCCAAACGCCTGGGGCTGGCATGTATTCAGTTCATCTACGACAGACTCATACAGTTCTATGCTCAGAACACACGGCTCAACTCCCCCTTTGTCAGATTTGCTACGATTTGCGGAGGTGTGCTCGGTCCAGATCTGGGGTATCGAGCGTTTGGCTGTACGAACAGGCCCTGTTGCGTCGTTGGCAACGGAACGTCGACAGTCGGATCATCTGGTGATCCGTAATATTGCTTTTGTTGGGTTCCAGGGTGAGTGGCGCTGTCTGTTACGAAGATTGGGGTTAATGACTCTCGATAATGTTAGGCATCCCCTGGAAGAAACTCACCATATCGTGACTGACTACAATGGAGGTGATCTGGCCCAGTTTCGTGTAGCCTGGTTTACAGAGATTTTTTTCTCTTTCCTTTCTCGCTACCGGGCATTCCTCTCAGTTACAGACAAGCATACCTCCTTACATTCGCAAAGCCACGCACATCATCTTCAGCGCCATGACATAGCATACTCTCTAACATGTCTGAAACTCCCTGATACACAATAGGTGGTGTATCCCCCCCATTCCGGTCAAATTGTTTCTCATTTTCTCGTTCCAGCAGTCCGGAGCAATCTCTCTTTGCATTAAAACTCCTATATGAAGGAGAAATGTCACGAGCCCCAGGCTGAGGAACCATGATCGATTGATCGCTGAGCTATTTTAACAGAGATCCACTCAGCCCGACTCCAGAAGCCTGATGTATGCGCATCGAATGATGCACGTCCAAGCACGTAACCCGATTCGTCCTGAGCCCCGATAAACCGTCATGCCCACAACACACTTGTATCCTCAACGAAATTATCCGCTAGGCTTGTCGTCGCGTTCCTCAGTATCCTTCGGTGTGTTGTATACATCCAAGGCCTATGTGCCAGTAGTACTGACCCAGGAAAACCATCGTAGTACCTCCCAACAGCGCACGGCAAAGGTCCAAAATGCTTCACACTTGATGTTAGCGTTCGAGATGTTACTCACACATCCCACCAGTACGATCAACTAGGAAGTGAATACGAAACCGGGAGTGGATTTGAAGCTTGTCCGACATGTATGCAAAGGTCAGTAGGACGCGTGCGCGGTGCCAAACACTAAGGTACAACTCTAACGTGAGCGTTCACTCAACGGCACCCAAATACGAGGACTGAACATTCAACTGATCGATGTACGACATCAGAAGCTAGCGAAGGGTTAGTAGGGTGTGTTCGTGTTCGTGAGCTGAATTTCGTCAAACAACTTCATCGGATGACGTCGGCCCTGATCGTTTCGTCGTGGGGGTCAACTAATTGATCTCATCTGCTTCAGCGTTCTCCTGGATGGAGGGGTGGGTAGACATGCCTACGAGACTGGTGTACATAGGTACATCCACGATGGCCACGATGCAACAACCACATAGAGGAATGTCCGAATGGAACATAGATGTTCAACCTCAAGGAAGACCCTCCTTTCTTCTTCGTGCGTTCACTTGGGAGCAGACTTTACCCTGTCAGACAAGAAGGCAAAATGCCGTACTCGTTTACATCGCTTCTTCGCCTCTGTTTACAGTCCAGCTCGGGTTGTGAGTGCCCACTCGTCAAGTTTGGACGTTACCGAAATGTTGAACTCTCGATGGTTGCATTGCGACCCTGCATCCAAAGCCAACCTTGCCAACAATAGGACGAATGAGCGAGACATGCTTCGAGTACATGGACGGATGGATTGATGTCGTGCGTGGTGGGAACAGGACAACCGTTGAGTGCCCGAGCTCATGCCTTCCGTGACGAGAGTAGCCTTTGGTTCTGTCGTATACGCTGTAGAAAGCACCCGACGAATGTGAACAACGTACCAGTTTCTACCAAGGCGTTGCGTATGTCCTGAAAAGGTTTCCAGCACAGACCAAATCGTGGGTGTAAAGGAGAAGCTCCCTCGAGATAATGGAGCTTTGAGATATAAATAATAAATTGAGATCAGAAGGCGACGCATATGCATAGGTTAAATAAATACACTGAGTCACTGTTCGAAGTACACCATCCTCTATTTTTCGCCAATGCCCCAGCGCTTGTGTTCGTACCCAATTTCCACCCAAAATCCTCTTTCAAACCTGACGCGTGTTATCTCCCAACGGTTCGAGTTGAATCACCTCCGATTCGTTCGCGTCCCCTTCCACACCATGATCCTGCTCCGGAGGGACATCCGCGAACGCAATCGCGGACACGGCCGCGTTTTGACCGGCACTAGGTTGCGACAACACACCGAATCCGGTGTCAATCCCCTGGCAGCCGCGACGGGTGTCTCGGTCATACAGCTCTCGTATGCTTATGATGAACCGAGGTATAATGGGGCATATCGAAATGCTACTAAGCGAGATCAGGAAGAGCAGCAACGTGCTGTTCAATATCATCTGAGACCCGTTTGCGAATGTGCTAGCAATATTGAAAAACATGTTCCTGGCAGTTCAGAAGAAAAGTGGTCAGTTTTTAGGCAAATGCAGTAAGATGAATGTGAGAATGTGATGGTGAGGCACGAGAGGAAGTGGAAAAGCAAGACGTACACAAGAAAATAAAGAATTCCATCTCTCACGAGTTGTTGCATGTATCGATTAGGCTGCCACTGCTTGGTTGCTCTGTACATCTCAAGTGACTGCTTCAAGGTTTGGATGACGGCGAGAACCAAAAGTGTAGCACTGAGAATAAATCGCGGGATTCTAGCATACAAGTAATGCACTGGTGTGTTGTTCCATGAGGCATTGCAAAAAGAGAGATTGAACAGTCGAACAACTGTGACTAGAGACGTGGGTGGAGGGAGACGAACAGCCACAATCGTGAGATGCAGTGATGTGTACAATTTGGCTCTGGACGTACCTGAGAAGTAGGTATTGGGATTGCTGTAGATGGCTGTAAACACAAAGGAACAAATAGCCTGTGTAACATAGATGAACAGGAGGACCCAAAGGATTACTTTGGATCGATTCCACATTGCATACACCCGCAGGATCATTACATCTGTAATTGAAATCACAGTCCGAGTCGGGAGAAAGGAATCGTGAGGGTATAGTAACTTACAATCAGCAGCTGCCATGAATATCTCGAACCCCCAGACAGCTACCAGATACAATGCAGTACCTTTGGAACATCCTTATGTCATACTGATTGTGCGGCGGGCACTGTAAATCAATCGACTTACACCTATGGAACTGTTATCAATACCGTTTCCAGTCTGAATTTAGATGCATACATCTACCAGAAGATGGCCATTATATTACAAACAGACAAGGTGCAAAGCAGAAACACTGACTGCGACAGGGCCAGAGACAAAGGTACTACCCACTGCGAATGCGTCTGATCAGCCCAATTAACCTCATATTTAATTCTCAACATACCGAGGCCGAGGAGACTTCAGCATCATTTAATTCTTAGCTGTATAATTTGCTATGCATCATAGCAACAATAGACTTACACAGAAAAATAAATACCAAGATAGCGGACCTATGGGACTGTCAATTCAGAACACCTGCAATGGAGTGTCCTCTGAGCCTTTATACACACCAGAACAAATATTGCGGAGACCCCGGTCCAGGGTCTACGCTGTGTGATCATGACCGTCAGGGGCCCATTGCTTACTGGATCATTCTTCAAGTTGCTCACCCAAATATAGTCTATCTTCGAATATTGCCAGCTGACTGATATGACATGGACAGAGAATAACATACCTCTCTCGAGAAGGTAAGGACTGCAGTGATAGGATTGAAATGGTCGCTTCAGAACAAAGGGTGTGGTGTGCACATATAGCGGCATCACTCACGATAATCATATACAACAGCAGTGACAATAATAACTGTGTTGGTCCATAAGATTAACCATTGACCGAAGGTGTGAGCGACCGTACGGGATGCATAATCATTCATCTGGAGAAGCTGCAAAGCAGACTGTAGGTCGGAAGACATGGCAAGTACAAGAGGAATGGCGATGTCTGATGGTTTAACGACAAACAAAGAGTAAGAGTCGAGGAGAGGGAGGCCGCCAGTGGTTCAGTCTTGGGTTACCCTGGTGGTTATATCCTCTACCCGGTGTAATATTTGTTTCAAGACTTATTTGGAATGACGCATGACGTACAATCCTTTAATGTTGGACAAGCACACGATCAGGATGGAGGAGTGGTGATGGAAGGTGGTGCGAGTAGCATGGTCGTTTGCCGCGGGGATAACAAAGTGGGTATGTATACAACACAAGATGTTTGCGGTCAAGTATTCATTCGTGGTTTTCATTTAGAATGAGATCACATCCAACAGCCTCTGGTGGGAATTAAGAAG
Organism: Boletus subluridellus; assembly: GCA_038092575.1. Classification (NCBI taxonomy): domain Eukaryota; kingdom Fungi; phylum Basidiomycota; class Agaricomycetes; order Boletales; family Boletaceae; genus Boletus; species Boletus subluridellus. The sequence goes on from JBBPQN010000785.1 coordinate 6,255, forward strand.
CCTCGAAGCTGTAGCACCAGAGCAGCCTAACTATCATGAGGTCAACGCCGCATTTCTGCCATTCGTCCATTTCACGGCGCTACTACGGATCAAATGCACCAAAGGGCATCTTTTGTCGCTCATTTGAATATCGACCCTCAGCCTCATCAATCATCAGCGCCGCTGCCGCACATGCACGCAGCCCGAGGTACTGACGAGTGGCAAAACAGTATATTTTAGCTGCCTACTAGCTCCTGCCTGTCAACATGTATCCAATCCCAACCAATTATTTATGCTGATCCCGACTTGAAGATCGGGGGATTATTTCATTAGAGTCCCTCTCGGTCGATGATCCACATCAACCTACTCGTAAATTTGGGTAATGGTAATGGGCCAGTAACTAAACTTTTGGTGATGACGAGAATCAGCAGTGCCTCCGCACGGGCTTCATCAAAGAAGTCACCCTCATCTACCGCTAGTGGGGCTGCGGAATTGATCCAGCTTGAGAGAACCTGCATGGTTACTTCTGCCAACAGTGATTCGAACCGTGCGCGGCGTTATCCCAAAGCACGAGTGTCGTGGCATTAACTGGGCCAACATTCTCATTAATGCATTGACAATAAGGCAATGTCGTAAGCTGTGGATGTTTGCGCACCTCTAGGTTAGGTCGAAAGGCCAGGTAGGTGTAGAACCAGGACATCGTGCTGTAGTCCGGGTCAGGAGTCCGACACGGCTGCTTCACCTCCAGTGTGGGACCGAGAATTTGGTCCAAGGAGGTCAGGATCCCAGATTATCGAGGCAGTGACTTTATGCCAAGACTCAGCCAGAAAAACGTCTTCTCTCCCAACTCGCAATGTCTCGAAACATCCCGGCCCTTCCCCGTGCCTCCCGTGCAATCGTCCACCATAACTGTGCCTCACCGCCCACTATCAGAGCCTTGAGCAGGACCGCCCTGTCTCGCGTCCCTCTCCGCATCCATCCCTTATTATTCTCTGGCTACCGAAGAATGAATGTTGAACTCCGAAGCCTGTACACCATCATGATCACATCCATCACACCCTCCATTTCCTTTTCTGACTGCATTCACAGCGCAACCACCCGTTTCTACCGCACAGACGTGCCGATGGATCGCACGCGCACACATTGACAAAGCTTCGTGGAAATAACTCACACCATTCGCAGTGCCTTTTTGTCGAAGCCAACCTCCACCGCATTCCACGGCCTCCAGCAGTAGGGTCGGAGGTTAGGCCTGGGACGGGGTATTGAGGGACATGTATATACATGTTTGGGTCTGAACTCGAACAGTTCGAAATGCGTCTCAAGTACTGAAGTACTGATGACGCCAAGGTAAACCTTGTTTCTTCCCCTACTGCATGTCTTGCTCTGCCGGTCCCTTCCGACGGGGTGCCTTGATGCTGTTAGAAGATAGTACCCCGCTACCCAGGCAATTGAGGTCCCACCTCTGGTTGTCTTGATGGTGGACCTCACCGGCGGGCATAGAGCTTTTTTCCGAATGCAATGGAGGAGAATGAAAAGGATGTACTGACAGACAGAAAAGGAGAACGTATTCATACAGCGTAGCAGTTGCAGACGAAGTAGGGTAAGGAATCACCGGCACTGCTGAGTTGTCCGGCGACATGGAATGAGAGCCGTGTGCTGTTAGAAACCTGCCAAAATGATGGTCATTGCGCGCAGTGGGGTGAAAAGCGGAATTAATGGATGCTTCCGAGCTTCCGGGATATGGCCACCTACCAATCGGAGCCTATCAGACACTTACAGGTACCTAGGATCATCGTTTCAGCTCTATGCTGTATCCGGTTCCTGAAAATTGATTGAACCAAATAATGGGGATCAAACAAACCTCGTACGGATAGAAGGCACTGTGATAATGTCCATGTCGTTTTTTTCCCTTCTAAACGATCGGATAATCTGTACGTACACCACTCAGCCCAGAAGACGAAGCATATATGCATAGATTCTATAATGGTCATTTGAGCCGCGTTCCGAAGCAACAAACTCCACCAGGAAAAGTGACGATAGACGGAGGGGCCCGGGTACGGATGCGATGCAACGTATAGATTGCACACTGTGCGTTACGTATATAGCCGATGCCACGGTGGGGTAAGCAAGTTAGACGGTGCTGAAAACCAACGTGCACGAGAGCAAGGAAGAGCTAGGGAATCCATGGGGGAGCGATGGGACCTACTCACCCGTCTACTCCAATCCAACCATCTCCCGCTGAGCAGAGTAAGCCAGGTCATAGCCGGCGCTTGACTAGACGCTTGAGATGACCGAGGGGAGACGGTTGAGGACTCGGACGAACTTTCACGGACCATTTGAGAACAGATAAATGGGCGAGACTGTTTTCATACGAACGGTATTCGGCAAGGATTTGGGGGTAAACGCGGATGGAAACTTCTGCGGAGGAGAGACGCGGACATGGGGATGAAGATGAGTCGCCTTCCCGCTGAGAAGGAGGACGGCTGGAGGTGGTCGGCGGCAACGAGAAATGGAAACTGTATTCGAACGAATACTCGCGGAGGGCAGAGAGCATCAAGCGTTCTCGTCGTCCGCGCCGATGTTGGCGTCGCTGTCGATATATGCCGCGAGTGCGTCAGTACGGACGAGGCACGAGACGTCTCGAGGATCGGAGATCATACGAGTTGTGGCGGAAAAGGCGAGCGGAGTGCGAACGGTGTGAATCGGTATATGAGCAGACGGGATTCAACCACCTCAATGTGGACCTTCCTGGCACCATAGCAGTCACTTTAACCCCAACTAGTACAACACCATCGTTTCCTTTGGCGTGCATCCACCACCGAACTGATTGGCCTTGTCTCGAGCCTTTTTATTTGCAGCATTCTTACACAGATGGGGGTTGGCATGACGGAGGGTCTCTTGCACCCACTGTCATTATTCCACCAAGTGCGCAGGCTGGAAGTCTTTCTACCAACGGTCCTGTATAGGTGGATGGCGTTGCCAACGGCATAGGGATTCACTTGATGCATTAGACCGAAAGAGTTGCTGAGCCGTTTCGCCAACTTTGCTACGATTTGAGACGGTGTGCTCCGTCCCAATCTGGGGTATCAAATATCTGAGTATACCACCACTTCCTCTTGCGTTATTAGCAGCGGAACGTCGACGGCGGGTTCTTGTGATGAGCTGGAGCATCGTTTCTACTGGACCCCAGGGTGAGTAGCGCTCTATCTGTCTGGCATCGGGCCTGACGATGAGGGTTAATGGCGCTCGACGATGTTAGGTATCCCTCAAAAGAGACTCATCATATCATGCTGGGTTACATCGAGGAAGTTCAGCACCAGCGTCGTGTACCCTGATTTGCGAAGATTTTTTGTCTCTTCCTATTGGGCGTTCCTCTTGGCTACAGATAACCGTACCCTCTTTCATTTGCAAGGCTACACGCATCATTTTCAACACCATGACGTAGCACAACCTCCAACGATACGTCTGAAACTCGCCTTTCGGTTCCCAATAGGCGCTGTATCTTCTGCATTTATGTTATGTAACCCGTTTCTCTTTTCCTCGTTCCAGCAGTCCGGAATAATCTCTCTTTTCCCTGACTCGCTTATATGGGAGGGAAATATCGCACGTACCGGGCTGAGGAACCAGGATCAATTGATCTCCAAGCCATCTTCGGATAGATCTGCTCAGCCCGACTCCAGAACCACGAGGTATGTACATCGAATGACACACGTCCAAGCAAATAATGCGGCTCATGCTTTTCCCCGATAAATCGTCATACCCACAGCACACTCATATCGTTCTTAACGAGATTGTTGGCCAAACCAATCGGCCGGCTCTCGTCTTCTCACCGCACCCTGGGACACCACCATCCCCGTGGAAAACGAAGTCGTACCCACAGCTGACCTGGTTTCCTCTTTCGAACACAAAAGATGGCGCAAGATTGCCAACGAGGCTGACCAATTGCGCGGAAAACGCAAAGTCCCTGCTACTGTACTTAAGTTCCACACGGTAGGGGTATCCAAGGCGGACGTATAGCTGTGGGTTTGACTCGACTATGCGGACGTGGAGCGTCGCATCGGATGTGTGTATATATAATCGTATGTTTTTCTTCATTTCCGTTGTTTTAGGTGGCATGTAGAAACCTGATCTCATGCTTGTTCCCGTTTTGTTTTTACTTCATCTTTGTTATCTAGACTGTCCCTGAACGACCGATGCTCGATCCGGTCATTACACCTAACGGCCACATCGTCCTCGCGTCTTCCACTGACCGGACCGTTGACCCCATACGCCTTCGCTCGAGTACGCCGGAACGCTGATGCATCCCGCCACACCATCCTCTTTCGTCTACCCCAGCGCCGCACCGACCGTTTCCCCAAGTACCACGCAAACGAAACCTCGCCTTCTCCCTCGACCTCGAGCGCACCTCAAGTCCTGACTGGCGCCTACGATGGGATTGCCCATCTCTGGGATCTCCGATGCCTCAAGAGCGCCATCGCGAGGATCAAATCATGGGACGGTACCCAGAAAAAGATTTTGAGTGTCGATTTGTCGTCGGTGTCGGTGGGGAGGGTGGCGTCGAGATATGGCGGGTCAGTCAGGGGGATCGGGTATTGACCCAGTGAGGTTGGTTGCGCCTCCAGGTCCATGTTATGGAGGCGCCGAGGACGCAACGGGTGCAATGCAGAGATCAACGTGCTTGTCATCGAGATATGGAGGTACAACAAACGGAAGAAAAAGGCAAGGCAAGTAATGAAAGTATTGTGGGATCACATGCAGACGCATACGGATAGGTATGGATTATCGAGAATCTGAACGAGAATTATGCATGCATCCCACCGGAAAGGATGAGAAAGCGACGTGCACTCGACTATACCGGTCTGCATGCCGCGTTGGTGGAATCCCCATCCAACAACTTGACATCGTACTTGCGAGGAATCCCTGGCGTATCTGGCTTCCATGCATATGCCCGTGATGGAGTCTACCCGTGGTGAACCCGGGAACATGTCATTGGGCATCCGAGGGCATTGCTGGCGTCAACAGGCTGTGTGTATAATCGTATACATTCAGGCCCAGGAGAGGCACGTACGTACGGCTGCGATGTCCACCTGTCGGACGTCTATAGCAGCGAGCGCGAACTGTTCCAGAAATGCACACACACATGAATGTGAATGCGGCGTGGTTTGGGTTCTGGAGGTGCCTACATTCGTCTCCTATCCTGTCGACAACATTCTTCTAGAGTATGAGCGCTCCCTGTTGGGTAATGTCCTGGGATGCAGGCATGTTTTGTGCACAGTATGTCGCGAGTGGGTGTAGTGCGGATTGTACGCCCGTCGTGAACCAAGTGCTACTGCCGGGATATGACGAGTAGCGGTATGGTAAGACTACCCTTCGCAACAAGGGAAGGTTTCGTCGATGTTGACTGCTCGCCTGGTCGTCGCAATGAGGTCCGACCCTAGCAGGGACCCGAGTAAGAATATGCACCAAAGACAAGAGGCACCTGCAACCCATATCGAGAAAATCATGATGAAACGTATTTCAGACCACTTTGCACCCCACAAGTAAACTGAAACACCTCATTTTTTTACTCCTCGAACCCCACGACAGTGTACCATCAGTAAGGATGTCGTCGACAGAGACCGGTGCGTAGCGGCTCCGGAGAGGGATTGTGTCGAACGCTGACAGTTCAGCAAGACCCGACAATAGTACTTGACACCGGCGGCTCTGGTATGGCGTGGGCTGTCGCGTTCCACCCTGATGGAAAGCATCTTGTGGGCAGGAGTGGTGATGGGATTCGACGATGGCGAATTGAAGACGGTCAAGAGGTGGGAAAGCAAACGGGGATAGACCTGATCGCAATCTCCGTGTCGAGGGATGACAGGTGGACAGTGTGTGGGACCATGCGGGGGACAATCGTGTGGGACGCGGAGATGCGCGAAAGAGCCATCGATGTGCAAGACGGAAATGGGGTGACTGCAGTCGACGTCTCCCCCGACTCGACGAGATTTGCCACCGGAACTGGTTGGGGTGACAACACAGCGAGCGTTTGGAGCATAGCGACCGGAAAGAGACTCGTTGGCCCACTCAAACACGATCACTCTGTCAATGGGATCAAATTCTCTCCGAATGGAGAGCACATCGCCACTTCCGAAACTCGCGGCCCAATCCG
>JBBPQN010000786.1:0-12380 GCA_038092575.1 Boletus subluridellus
GATAGGAGTTCGACCTCAGTTTCCAATTGCAATCTGGTATGAATCATCCTCCGTTGTATTTCTATTGGTGCTTACCCATCCGTAATAAGACCTCGTAGCGGCTGTCCGAGTGGTCATTGCCCACCTTACTAGTCCTCCGACGCCCTCGACGCTGCCTGGGCCATGCTCCCCAACTATGCATTAGTAGTGGATGATGTCCTGACTGACCTTTTCCGCCTCCAATTCAGCAAGGTGCACTTCCATGCTTGACATATCAACGGATCCTAACTTACGAACGTCTGCTCGTTACAGTTCCTCAATGGTATGCCTGTTTTAGCCCTGATGTCCCATCGTGCTGAACTATCTTTTCCGTAGTTGCTGCGTTGGCTTCTTTCGTTTGTGCAATGTCGATGGATTGCTGACTCGATCTAATACTTAGCCCGCCTAGGTATTCGATTATTGCTTAACATTTTCTACAGAGGTTCTTCATTTCCATTTGTGCATTCGACCATTCTAAAGAGTGGAGTCAGGTAGAATATGTATGGGGTACGAGGTGGGGGGTGACACGCATTGTGTTCACAATATCAAGATACCTCCCGTTTCTTTCTTCCTCACTGACGTGTTATGGTCCGTTTCTCTTTCTTTTCTCTTTCGGATGGCTGACGACAATGTTATCAGACGCTCTGGTCACCATAAAAGTGAGTGTTTGCATTGGACTTACAGGCTGATCATCTCGAACCTCATTTTCAGTGTGGAAGCTTTATTCTCACTTCAGATGGTCTAGTCATGTTTCAGCACATTTTACGCACTCGTTGACATTCTCTCTCAGCTATGTACACTGCTAGCATCATCTTTGCAGAAGGAATCTTGATCATACGCACATATGCTTTGTGGGGTCGCAACAAGAGGGTGCTTATTTTTCTATTGTTGTTGGCGGGGGTGAGTCTTGTTCCAATGCATGCGCGTCAGTGGAACCTAGTCGATGGCTTCTGTACATTTCCAGGCATTCATCGCAGTTGCTGTGGCGTTATCGAACCTAATCAACATCTCTTTACCTGGGGACGCCACCTCATTCTATGGTCAGTCCGGTCGACTCATATGACAAGTTGCTCACAGGTATCGGGACAGTATTCTATCCATCCGCGTGCACTCATCAATCGTCCAGAGGTGGCACATTCCAATATGTTGTCCTCATGGTGTACGAGATCAGTATGTTCTTGTTATGACTCTCTGTACATTAGATCTCATTTTCCCTGAGTCCTTCAAAGCATGAACTCCTGGAGGAAATTCAGAACATACCGCAGCGTCCACAGTAGAATGTTGAATACATTGTATTGGGACGGGATCTTATATATGTGGTGTATTATCGGTGAGCGATCCCCCTATTTCATGGAGAAGCTTCTTTAATTGGGAACACATTGACTAGCGTTGTCTGCGGCTAACATGGCCGTGGAAGTTGCTGCACCGGTGAGTGTATACAACACCATGCTTATCTACATGGCATCGACCGTCATGATGTTTCCTCTAACAGGTTACATATATTCCTGCATTGCATACGTTCGTATTCTTTTCCATGTCCCAGACACCGGTTTCTCACCTTCAAGCGCTGCCCCGCAACAGCGCTCAGGTGGCAATGCACGGCGTCCTCGCTTCTCGGATTTTTTTCAACCTTAGACAGTGTGATGAACAGATCAAGTCGTTGGGGGACGGGCTTTCACTTGAAACCTTGCGTTATCGAGCTCGGTCAACAGTTGGTGGTACAACACAAGAAGAAACGATGTCGTAACAAGATTGTATATCGCAAACGTTCTCGTGGGTTGGGGACAAAAGCAAGATTTCGTTGGGGTTGGTACTTGCGGAAAGGGTTGGTGTGGCACTGGGGTAGACCGGACAGGACGGCGTGGCAGGATGCCTGAGCGTTCCGGCTGTACTCGCGAGCGAGGGCGAGCGGAGGCGAAAGATAGAGATGGTCCGGTCAGTGGAGGACGCGACGACGGTGTGTCCGTCAGGTGTAACCACCAGACCGAGCATTGGTCGTTCATGCCATAAAGATAAAATTAAAACGAAACAGGAACCAGTATGAGATCGGTTTTCTACATGCCACCTAAAAGACGGAAAGGATGAAAAGACACAATCGTATCCACACACACACCCGAGTCGACGTCCCACGTCCGCACTGTCGAGTCAACCCCACGGCTATATGTCTTCAACATTCGATCCCGGCGCAAAGTCTGCATTGCATACCCGTACCATGAGACTTGAGTGCAGTAGTGGGGACTTTGCGTTTTCCGCGCCCTTGGTCAGCAGAGCTGGCACTATTGCGCCGTTTGTTGTGTTCGGAAGAGGAAACCATGTCGGATGTGGATACGAATCCGTCTTGCGCGGGGATGTTGGTGTCCAAGAAGCAGACGAGGTGGTCCACGGATACGGTGAGGAGACGGGAGACGGCCGATTAGCTAGACCAACGATCCCGTTAAGAACGATATAAGTGTGCTGTGGGCATGTCGATTTTTCGGGGCTTAGGACGAACCGTATTATTGGCTTGGACATGTGTTATTTGATGTGCATACCTCGGGTTGAGCAGATCTCTCTTGAGATGGCTTGGGGATCAAGCGATCCTGATTCCTCAGCCCGGGACGTGTGACATTTCCCTCCCATATAAGCAGGTCGGGACAAAGAGAGATCACTTCGGACTGCCGGAACGAGGAAAAGTGAGAAACAAGATGATCGAAATGCAGAAGACAAACCACCTATTGAGAATCGAATAGCGAGTCATAGCCTTGCCGCAAGAATGAAAGAGGGTATGGTTATCTGTAGCTGAGAGGAACGCCGAATAGCGAGAAAAGGAAGAGATAAAAAATCTCCACCAATCAGGGTACACGACACTGGTCCTGAACTTCTTCGATGTAACCAACCATGATATGATGGGTCTCTTTCGAGGGATACCCAACATCGTCGAGCGCCATTATACCCCAACGCTTGATACCCTGGATCTGATGCACGCCAAAGGAGATGATGGTGATGTATTGGTTGATATTCAAGGTAGCATTCATGCCTGCTACGGTGCCAGGAAGGGGGTCCACGTTGAGGCGCCACAGCGAGATGATGGATCCGTTTGTTCCTTCAACCGACGTATTCATACTCCGATTCACACCGTTCGCACTCCGCTCGCTCCAGAGCCGTTACAACTCCTCGAGACCGCCGACGGATCGATAAACTACTTTCCAACCACAACGCGTACAACTACGACGAACATCTCCATTATAGCGATCGATATCTGTGTTGCTTATTCTACGACACCCTATCAATCATGGCTCAACTCCTTCGAACCTCGAAGTCTGGTAGCGACTGGACCGCGAACGAACTATGCGCGTACAACATCACCATTGTCCCTCAGAGTAAGGAGGTGTTCTTTGGGACTATGGACTTTCCCGATCCGACTGAACCGTCACTGGCGGGTTTCATGATCGCCGAAACTAGGCAGGACGCAGTAGACAAAAGGACGAAACAGCTACTGCACTACCTTGACTTGGCGATGGACCCGAAAATCGGTCAGGAAGCGGCCGTTGACAATTTTGCCGCTGAGTTACTGAGAGGCCTCGAGTACGACGATGAAAATAGGATCGTTTTCATCCGACATGCCATCCCTTTTCTTATTTGCGGAGACAACTCAGTCGCCCAGACCGACGTTTGCATCATGGACGATAACGAAATTCTGCTGCTGTTGCAGGAGGATAAGAGATTGACGAGCATGAAAGATCCGGAGCCTCAGGTCATCGCAGAAGCTATTGCAGCCTTCGCGCTCAACAATCGGAAGCGAGAACGCGACCTTAATCTCCTCCCTTGCAACTCCATCATGTTTCCTTGCCTCACTATGGTTGGCACCACGCCGGTCTTCTATAAAATCACCATTACTGCCGCACTGAGCAAAGCAGTTCAGACCGGCACCTATCCTGAGACCGAAACTCGTGTCCTTCGTTACATCCCTGCCCTCCCTCGCAGGAACAGCGAGGGGATGCGCCCTCTGCCCAACAGACTCGAGATCTTGCGATGCCTTGAGGCATTCAAAAAATTCTTGGGAAATTGAAACTGGTGCGTTCTCTCGCGAAACTGCTACGAACTCTGCTGATCTCTTGGTACCGCTTTCAGGCAGAGACAAACGAGCGAAAAGATACTGGGTATTCTTTCGAGAAGGGCCGGCTGTTTATGGTGAAGCCAGTTACGTTGTGCTTCTTTCGTGAAATCAAGCTACAGAATGTGCGTACACGATAAATGCAGCAAAAAGGGCTGGCCACCTTATCGCTAGTCTTGAATCACCTTACCGTTAGCTCACGCTCGAGACCTTGGTCTTGTTATTCGGGACAGGGCTGATTCTTTCTCACCAAAACCCGCATCGCATTTGGAACAACAGATACAATTTTGAAAGCGGTTCTTAAATCATCTCCACAAAAACGACGGGAGTGTGAGCATTCGACTGATCGATGTACGACATCCGAAGCTAGCAAAGGGTCAGTCGAGTGTGTTCATGCTCGTGAGCTGAATTTTGTCAAACAGCTTGCTCGGATAGCGTCGGCCCATATCGTTTCATCACGGGAGTCAACGAAGTGACCTCATCTTCAGCGTTCTCCCGGATGGAGGTGTGGGTAGACATTCCTACGAGACTGGTATAAGTACATCCCCGACAGCCACGACCCAACGACCACGTACACGGACGTCCGACTGGAACATGGATATTCACTCTCGAGGAAGACCCTTCTTTCTCCTTGGTGCGTCCACTTGGGAGCAGACTTTACCCTGTCGGACAAGAACGAAAAAAGACCCTACTCATCTACATTTCCAGCTATCGCCTGTGTTTACAGTCCTGCTCGAGTTGCAAGCCAATGTAGCGCCCGTTTGTCAAGTTTGGATGTCACCGAAATATTGAACCCTTGCTGGTTGCGTTGCGATCTTGCATCCAAAGCGAACCTTGCCTACAATACGACGAATGAACGAGACATGTTTCGAATATACGGACCGATGGATTGATGCTGCGCGCGATGGGAACAGGACAGTGAACGACATGCTAGTTTCCATCAAAGCGCTGCATAGATCCTAAAAAGGTTTGCAGCACAGACTAAATCGCGCATGTAAAGGAGAAGCCCTCTTGAGATAATGGAGCTTTGAGAGCCAATCTGTAGGGGTGGGTAAGAAATTGATTGAATTAATTCACACTGCAAGAAAAATAAAAATTCGACTGAGGACTTCGAGGAATCCTTGTAAGTTGGATAGTGAGAAAGGACAATTGATCATATTAGCGACCACTGTGTATGTGTATACTAGTCATGTATTCGAGCTCAACATAGTACGAGAAAATAAAAATATTGTACTCGATCGAGTCTGGGAATTCACGCTGTGTCGAGGATTTGCATGTCCTTGGTGGGTGTGCGCACGGCACGTCAACGGTTGGGGGGCTACAACAATATCGGGGACACTCTGTACTGGAACAATACATACACGTCCCCTTGCTTTTCTCGACGTTCCGCTCGTCCTCCGTTTCGTTGGCGGGCCGCTTACTCGATCGTGCACGGCGGCTGTGCCAACCAGCTCCAGTGGCTGGTTTGCAAAGCAGTATTGTGGCGAGTGTTGCTGCAACCCCGGGCCATCCTGTTGGGATTGAGATTGGGCTTCCAGAGTGGCAGCTTGCCTGCTGGTGGGTCGAACAGCTCAGACGACATGTCGACACTGGTGTGAGCAAGAGCGAGGGCTGTGGAAAGGACCTACCATACAAGGTAAAATTATAATTTAAGTCCCATAAGTCCAATTGAAAGTCCGAGAAGTCTTAGGACCTTTGGTCGGACTGCCTTCTTTCGAGCAGGAAGGTGACATCTCCAATGCCAGTGCTCGCCGACGAGGCTTCCATCCGCGTTTCCTCCACCATCCTTGCCGAACCCCGTTCCTATGAAAATGGACTTGCCTATCTGTCCGCTCCAAATTGCCTGGGCAAGGTCGTCCGCTCAACCGTCTCCCCTGGACCGCTTCCCGAGCATATCTATTCTGGGAACTTATCGACGACTTATTAGTACAGTCGACCGTTATCCAACAACAAGAGGTGGTTACATGCGAAATCGATCGATTCGTTTGTGGGGGTTACCCCCTTCACCACCGCTCCCAGCTCCACTCACACTTGGGCCAGGTGGGAATTTACTGTTTACGCTACCTGTACAAGCCAGAAGAGGATCGAGTATCGGGGTTTTGCTCCCCGTCTCGCGAAAGGCCCGCTTCGATAAACAGCCATGCTAGTCAAGCGCAGGCTCTGGCCCCGCTTATGTCGCTCACCCGTTCTTCATCTACCCGTCTTCGTTCTCTCAGCCGGGAGGGCCGCCAGTGACACGGCTTCCGAGGTCGCAGTATATATTGGTGAATCCAACGCCGCATTTCGTGTTGTCGGGTCAGGTGTTGGGCTAGGGTCGAGGTGTCCGTCTGGGTCACGGATACCGACAAGTGGGTAGAGGCGGTGGTTGGATTGCAGTAGACGGGCGGGTGTGCCCGTCGTTCCCCACCAATTTCCTAGTTTCTTCCTTGCTCTCACGCACGTTGGTTTTCAGCGTCATTTTGACTGTAACCCGCTCATCCCATCGCGACATGTGACTATGCGCAAGGACAGTTCCCCTTTTGGGCACTATGTGCAATCTATACATTGCATCGCACCGATACCCCCCTGTCTATAATCGCCAGCTTCCGTGGCAGAATATCGCGCTCTCGAATGCAGCTCGAATGTCCATCATTGCTTAAATATATGCATATATGCTGTGTGTTCTGACTGAATGCTGTACGTACAGATGATCCAGCTGTTTCGAAGGGAAAAAGGACATGGATATCGTCGCAACGCAGGTCCCTTCCATTCGTAGGCGCGTTTGACCGCATTATTTGGCTGAATCAAGATTCAGGGACTGCACACAACACAGAGCTGAAACGATCATCCTGGGTACTGCGAGTCGACTGCCGGGTGTCCACATCCCGGAAGCATCCATCCATTCTACTTTTCACTCCTTCGTTAGTCTGTTGCGCCTCTCCTGTAGTGCAGTGACCATCATTTTGGCAGATTTCTGACAATGAATGGTTCTCATTCCATGTTATTGGAAAACCCAGTGGCGATTCCGTATTCCATTTTGTTTGTGGCCGCTAAACTGGACGAATATGTTCTCTTTCTCTTTGTTAGTATATCGTTCCCGTCCTCCACTTTATTCATAAAAAACGCCCATAGTATTCCCGCCTGTGAGGTCCACCAATCAGCATCCTTCTCATCCTACATTGCACTCGGAAAAACACTCTATGCCCCCCGGTGAGGTCCACCATCAAGACAACCAGAGGCGGCACTTTGCTTGAGTAGCGGGGTACTATCTTGTGACTGCATCAAGGTACCCCATCGAAAGAGGCCGGCCAAGCAAGACATACAGTAGGGGAAGAAACGAGGCTTACCTTGGCGTCATCAGTACTTGAGACGCATTTTGAACTGTTCGAGTTCAGACTCAATTCCGTATCCACATGTCCCTCAACACTCCGTCCCAGACCTAACCTCCGACCCTACAGCTGGAGGCAGTGGAGATTCGACGAGAAGGTACTTCGCACGGTGTCCACGAGGCTTTGCCAATGAGGGCGGGCGTGTGATCGATTGTGCGGTCGCCGTGGTAGAAAGGGGTGGCTATGATGTGAATGGTGTCAGAAAAGGAAAAGGAGGATCTGATCATCGGGTGTGATCATGGTGTACAAACTCCGGGCGTTCAATCATTCTCCTGTAGTAACCAGAAAACAGGAGGAAATGGATGCGGACGTGAGAGGGTGGTCCTGCTCAAGGTTCCGATGGTGGATGATGAGGCAGAGAAGACGTTTCTTAGGCCGGGTCTTGGCATAAGATCACTGTCTTCCCCCAAGCTAGCTGTAGATGAGGGTAACTTCTTTGATGCTGGCGGGGAGGCACTGCTGATTCTTATCATCACCAAATTTTTAGTTACCGGTCCATCATCCAAATTTATGGGTAAGTTGACAGGGATCCTGAGGAATTCTATAGTGAAATAATTCCCCGATCTTCAAGTCGAGATCAGCGTAAACAATGGGAATGGGTTGGGATTAGATACATATTGACGGGCAGGAGTAGCCTCCGAGTAAATAGCCAAGATGTACTGTGATGCCACTCGTTAGCACCTCGCGCTGAGTGCGCGTGTGGCAGCAGTGCTGATGATCAATGAGACTAAGGGTCGATGTTCAAATGAACGAAAAAAGACTCCCTCCGGCCCATTTGATCCGCAGTAGCGCCGTGAAATGGACGAATGGCAGAAATGCGGTGTTGATCTCAAGATAGCTCTGCTCTGGTGCCACAGCTTCAAGGCTTCTTGACTCCCACCGGATGTGATCCAATTCTAAATGAAAACCACGACTTAATCTTCTGCCAGTGACCGCCAACGTCTTGTGCTGCATACATATCAACTTTGTTATCTCCGCGGCAAATAAACATATCAAAGCCCTTCCATCACCACCCCATGATCCTGATCGCGCGTCTGGCTAACGCTGGAGGATCATACATCACGCGTCATTCCAAACGAGGAGTCTCGAAATGGATATTTAATACACTGGATAGAGGATATAACCGCCAGGGTAACTTCCCAAGACCGATCCACTGCCAACCTCCATCTGGAACCATCAGACATCGCTGTTTCTCTTGTACATGACATGTCTTCCGACTTACAGTCTACTTTGCAACTTATCCAGATGAATAATTATACTTCCAGTAAGATCACTCATACCTCCGAGCCCGGTCAATGATTAATCTTATGGACCAATGCAGTTGTAATCGTCACTGCTATCATATACGATTATCGTGAGTGATACTTATGTACACACCATCCGTTTCATTCTGAAGTGACCATTTCAATCCCACCACTGCAGTCCTCACCTTTTCGAGAGAGGTATGTTATTTCACGCTCCACGTCATATCAATCAGCTCACGATATTCGAAGGTATACTATGTTTGGGTGAGCAGAAATTATCCAGTAACCACTGGGCCCCTGACAGTCCCACAGCGCAGACCCTGGACCTGGGTCTCCACGATGTTTGTTCTGGTGTGTATAAAGGCTCAGAGGACACTCCATTGCAGGTATTCCGAATTGACATTTCTGTACTAGGTCCGCTATCTTGGTCTTTGTTCCACTATGTAAGTCTATTGTTGCTATGATGCATAACAAATTGTACAGCTGAGAATTAAACTGGCGTGGTGAAGTCTCAACGGCCTCTGTATGTACAGAATTACATCTGAGGTTAATTGAGCTGATCGATGGATGGATTCACAGTGGGTACTACCTTTGTCCCTGGCCCTGTCACAGTCAGTATTTCTCAGGCCGCGGCTGCTTTGCCCCTCGTCTATCTTTAACATAATGACCATCTTCTGGTAGATGTATGCATCTAAATTCAGACCGAAAACTAGATTGATAACAGTTCCATAGGTGTAAGTGGATTGATTTACAGTGCCTGCCACACAATCAGTACGAGACAAGGATGTTCCAAAGGCACGGTATTACACCTGGTAGCTGGCTGGGAATACGAAATATTCCTTATGGCTGCTGATTGTAAGTTACTGTACTAGTCTGCTGATTCCTTTCTCCAGACCGTGATTTCATTTACAGATGTAATGATCTTGCGGGTGTATGCAACGTGGAATCGATCCAAAAAAATTCTTTGGGTCCTCTTGTTTATCTATGTCCTACAGGTTGTTTGCTCCGTTGCTCTAGCAGGCATCTACAACAATCCCAATACCAACCTCGCAGGTATGTCCTGAGCCGAATTGTATACATCACTCCATCTCACGGAGGTGGCCGTTCATCACCCTCAATCCATTTCTCTAGTCACAGTTGCGCAACTGATCAATTTCTCTTTTTGCAATATCTCATCGAACAACATCGCACCACTAGCTTACGTGTGTGTTAGAATCCCGCGATTTGTCCTCGGGGCTACGCTTTTCGTTCTCGCCGTCATCCAAACCTTGAAGCAGTCGATTGAGATGTACAAAGCAACCAAGCAATGGCAGCCTAATCGGTACATGCAACAACTCGTTAGAGATGGAATTCTTTATTTCCTTGTGTACGTTTCGCTTTTCTACTCTCCCGCGTTCGTCACCATCATGGCCTCTCATCCATCTTACCTATCCAAAACTAACCACTCCGTTGTTTTCTTCCGAACTGCTAGGAACATGTTTTACATCGTTAATTTTATAGTCGCAAACGAGTCTTCGACAAGCAGCACTTTGTTGCTCTTCCTGAACTTGTTTGCTTACATACCCATATCCCCCCTTATGCCTCGGTTCATCATCAGCATACGAGAGCTGTATGACCGTGACCTCCGTCGCGGCTGCCAGGGGATTGACAGCGGATTCGGTGTCTTGTCGCAACCCATTGCCAGTCAAAACGTGGCCGTGTCCGTGATTGCGTTCGCGGATGTCCCCCTGGAGCAGGATCAGGTCGTGGAAGGGGACGCAAACGAATGGGAGGGGATTCGACTCGAACTGTTGGGAGATGATACGGTCAGGTTTGAACGAGGATTTTGGGTAGAAATCGGGGACGAGCACAAGCAAGCCCTGGGGCATTGGTGAAAAATAGAGGATGGTGTACTTCGGACAGTGACTCGGCATATTTATTTTACCTATGCATATGCCTCGCCTTCCGAACTTAATGTATTATTTATATCCCAAAACTCCATTATCTCGAGGGAGCTTCTCCTTTACACACGCGATTTCGTCTGTGCTGCAAACCTTTTCAGGACCTACGCAACGCTTTGATAGAAACTGACATGTTGTTCTCATTCCGCGGATGCTTACTACAGCGTAGACGAAGGCTACTGTCACCAAGGAAATGGGTGGGCATCGCGACTACACATCGCGGAAGACATGAGCTCGGGCACTCAACGGTTGTCCTGTTCCCACCACGCACGGCATCAACCCATCGGTCCATGTACTCGAAACATATAGATCTCGTTCATTTGTCGTATTGTCGGGAAGGATTTGGATTGCAATGCAACCAGCGAGGGTTCAATATTTTGGTGACATCCAAGCCGGACGAGCGGGCGCTACATTGGCTCGTAACCAGGGCTGGACTGTAAACACAGGCGAAGAAGCGCTGGCTGGGAATGTAGATGGATATGGTATTTTTCCTTTCTTGCTCGACAGGGTAAAGTCTGTTCCCAAGTGGACGCACCAAGAAGGGTATTCCTCGAGATTGATTATCGATGTTCCAGTCGGACGTTCGTGTACGTGGTCGTTGCGTCGTGGCCGTCAGGGATGTACCTATACCAGTCTCAGAGGGATGTCTACCCACCCCTCCATGCAGGAGAACGCTGAAGCAGATGAGGTGGCTTCGTTGACTCCTGTGACGAAACGATCCGGGCCGACGTCATCTGATGAAGCTATTTGACGAAATTTAGCCCACGAACACGAACATACCCGACTGACCCTTTGCTAGCTTTCGATATCGCACAGCGATCAGTCGAATCGTATTGAATCCATGCTGGACTCACAAGTCAAGAAGACTGCCTCGAAAAGGTTTCGCCTAAGGCATCATTTCAACACAGCCACAGACAAAGGTCGAGTCAAACCATTTTCGGGTTGTCTGGTCCTCCTCAATACCAAAACTCCCTGTCTCCCATTCTCCCCGAAATTTATGGTCCCCTTCGACTTGAAACGCTACCAACTCCCGTAACTCGTCAACAAAGCCCTCTCTCGAACAACCCATCTCATGCGACTTTCTCGTTTGTGGCACAATCCTACAAACCACCCTCGGAGAATGTCGCGTAGAAAATAGTATCGGTACGCATCGCGTCATGAGGCAGTTTGCATTGTGTGCACGACAACCTTGTTGATGGGCAGGCAGGATGACGCATGCGAGATCGAGCCTTTCGAGTCGGCATTGCCGTCGCAGCGCACGACGATGTTTCCCCACGAGGATCGGGCCTCGTCTATTTCGTGTTATTATCCAGGTACGCCTCTTCCTCGTCTATACCCTTCGCACTTAAACGCACTCTCTTCCAGACAATCCCCAACGGCCTCGTATGATGTCATTTCCTCGGACCATGATTTCAATTACAGTGATAATGATCCTGCGGGCGTATGCAATGTAGACTCGATCTGAAATGATGGGTAACGAATGTATGCACCACCCGCACTCGAACCACGCCACACTCACGTCCATATCGGACAGTCCCCGCGGTTTCGCGTTCGCTATTGTAGATGTCGGACAGGTGGACGTCGCACGTACGTACGTGTCTCCCCGGAGCTCGAATGGTTGTGCTCACAAACAAGCCTCATCGACGCCAGCAATGCCTTCGAACGCCCAACGACAAATCGCCGGATTTGTCATCATAGGTAAATCGTATCACAGAAA
>JBBPQN010000787.1:0-12362 GCA_038092575.1 Boletus subluridellus
GTGACAAGTTTGTCTCCTATTTAGTGATTGCTAGTATTATGGTTGCATTAGTGAGCTTCAAGTTCTTGGTGTCTGTGACAGACCTGTCCAGTCTGGTCTAGATTGGCCTTCTGTATCTATGTTACCAGCACAGTTCTCTGAGTCTGTTATACTGTGCACAGTCTAGTCCAGCCTAGCAATAGTCTGCACAGATCTAGCCAGTTGGGAACCTTGCTGTAGATTCTGTATGGGTTGGCAGACTATCCAGTACTGTCCAGTCATGTCCAAGAAGGGGTCTGTTTGCTGATGTAAGTAAGGGATCAGAGGTAAGATAGAACCAGAGCTGTGTTCCTAAGCGGAGCACAGGTACGGAGGAGAACATACAGCAGAACTAGTATATATGGAGATCAAGAAATGGAATGTAAAGTATCGTAAGTTATGGACAGGGTCTGAAGGTCAGGGGTCATGTCTATAGCAAGAACGCGCCGGAGTTCATATGTACAGAAACGGAGTTGGTCCAGAGGACTGGGGTTGGACTTACTGAATTTCCGGGATATGACAGTATCCCCCTCTTAGGCCTGAACCCCTGAAGGCCTAGGTGAGGCACAATGCGGAGTCCAAAATTGTGGGTGCTGCTTGGAGGTGTATAAAATCCGATGCTGTGTGTCCGTCCTTCTTCATCCTAAACCATCATGTCCACTAACGACAATCTCAAGACCTGGTCTGACACGCGTCTGGCGGAGTGCGCCGACAATGATGACGACATCTGCGCTGCGAAGTATGCGGAACGGCGGCGATGCGTGAAGGAACGAAAAGCAGAGGAGGAGCGGAAGAAGGCAGAGGAGGTGCAGAGGAAGGCAGAGGCGGAGGTGGCTGCAAGGCACAAGGTGGAGGAGGAAGAGGCAGCGTGCAAGGCGGCGGAGGCAGCGGAGGCAGTGAGGAAGCGGAGGGTGGAGCAGGACTCAGTGCGGCAGGCAGCAGAGCGCAGGAAGGCCGAGGAGGAGGCCAGGAAGCGAGTAAGTGGCTGCTTACCCATATTCAACACACACTAACCAACGTAGGCCGAGCAAGTCCGGGCGGAGCAGAGCTCCGTCAAGGGCAAGGGGAGGGCAGCGGAGCTGCCAGAGTGTGAGTGGTGCGCGGAGCACAGGTTCGAGTGCGAGCTCGGGCCCAGTAAGTCAACTTCGTGCACGGCATGCATCAAGGCGAAGGGGAGGTGTGTGAGGCCGGGCGTAGAGAAGTCGGAGCAGAGGAGAAAGAGGGTGGAGGCGGAGTCGCTGCAGGGGAAGAGGAAGAGGGCTCAGATGGAGCTGGAGCAGGGTGGCTCAAAGGGAGCAGGGGCATCGACGAGCGTGGAGGCCTCGGTCGTGCTGTCGGAGCTCACTATGGAGCTCTGTGGCTTGATCCGGGGTCTCTGTGGGTGGCTGGATCACCAGAACTGCCTGTTGGGGAGGCTCATGGAGCTCAAGGCGGAGGAGGTGTACGGGGCGGAGATGGACTCGGAGGAGTCAGAGTCAGAGGGGCTGGAGGTGTCGGAGGTGGTGGAGGTGGTGGCCGATGCGGAGGCGGAGTGCAGTGCGGTGGCACAATGCGAGGCGGAAGCGGCGGTGGAGGACGAGGAGCAAGATGAGGAGGACGAGGAGGAAGATGAGGAGGACAATGCGGAGGGAGAAAGCGAGTCAGAGGTGTAGAATATGTGTGTGCGCCTGCTCCTCCTTGTAATTAGTTTTGTCGAATTTGTGATGTCGTTTGTGGTTATGCGGAGTGAGGTCCAGGTTTGTCCGGATATCGGAGATGATAGTCCTGCACAAGCTCGGAGGCATGACCGAGTTCAGTGGCGAGTAGCCAGGAAGTCTCGTCATCAGTACCTTCGTATCTGGACCATCGTACCAAATACAGGAGTTTACAATTCTGGCATTGACGGTCTATCTTGGAGTCGAGGATCTCCGCAATCTCGAACTCTGGTTCACCATCTACTTTGACCGGAGGTGGCGGAGGTTGGGTACAGTTCAGAATGGTATTCAGAATGGAAGGTTCTAACTGTGAAACATGGAAGACTGGGTGAACGGACTTCATAGAATCTGGGAGTCGGAGGGTGAAGGAAAGGCTACCAGCCTGAGCGATGATAGTATACGGCCCTAAGTTCTTCTCGGAGAGTTTCTTAGAGGGCCTAGTAGAGCGGAAATATTTTGCTTTGACGAAAACCTGGTCACCAACTTTGAAGTCCGGTGCCGGAGTTCACCTAGCATTCACGGGTCCTTGGTATCACTTCTGGGCTTTGGCCATTTCCTCATGGAGGAATTGGTGGAGGGAGTCGAGGTCGATGGAGTATTCTTGTGCTTTTGCGGAGGTGAGGTCATGCTCGGGATGGACGGTGACATTGGGGTGATAGCCTTTATTGGCGAAGAACAGTGAAACTCTGGTAGTAGCACTCGGAGCATTGTTGTACGCGAACTCCGCTAGCGGCAGGAGTTCGGACCAGTTGTGTAAGGGGTTGATAGATCCTATGCCTTAAAATCACACAAGTGAACGATACCGAATGGTATTCACTAGATGATGTGTAAAGACAAAAGTAGGATGCCCTACAAGTACATAACTAGGTGAAATTTTATATATACTAGACACGGCACATGTGATATTAGAATCACATGTACCCAGTAGGTACTGTTGGATATATCTGTACATTTGGCCCCTAACACCCTCCCCGATTAGAGCCGGGTATAGGCTCGAATGTATTTAAGAAGAAAAAAGGAAAGACGGAACAGTACGGATGAAAAGAAAAAGGGAAAAAGAAAAAGATAGAAATGTATATGTATGTATATACATGTGAGGGTTACGCCTCGTGAACAATCCAAGCCACGAATTTGGAGGGTTAAGCCTCCTTAGTATAACTGGGATTACACCCATTATACTGCCTGCCTGATGGAGGCTTATATCTCTGACGACGAGAGACCTACATGCGTGATAGGTCCTCGTCATCCTCATTATGACCGGACGGGTCCTGACACATGGGGGAGTCTCCTCCGGTTGTGTCAGGTACCTCTGGTCCTGAGACGTGCGGTACATTGTATCCGATGAGAGCCACACCAAATCTGGTAATGAGGGACTTGTCCCTTGGAACTTCCTCATGAAGTCTCATGGGAGGAAGATCCTCCATGCGCCCTCCTCACTGGCGTGCTTCCCTTTCATATCACTCCAATGAGTAGGTACCGAAATCCGGAGATGTCATGAGGCAGAGATCTTGCCTCATTGGGGCATAGATCCCCTGGGTCTGAGGGTTTTGATCCCCTCCGTTGGAGTCCACCCACTCCAACATCTCGCGGGCGACTTGACACACCCATATGACCAGGTCATTGGTGTCATGTACTGTGACGCTGTTGGCAGCAAGGTACGCTGCGATTTCAGCCATTCCGGCTGTTTTGTTGAACATGCCAGTCCAACATTGTTGTCTGGCGATGGGCCTGACTTCAGCCCATTCGATCAATGAACGGTACCTCCCTGGTACCAGTAGTAGGTGTGCCAGCTCACGCTGCCACACCATACGGTCTATGTGCTGTCTGGGCACGGGAGCAAGGCACTCCATGAGGAGAAACCCTCGTACTTGACGAGGGCTTGGAGGGTTTAACTCCAAGTCGGGGTCGTCCCAGACAACCTGGACTCCCGTTGTCCCTGGGAACACCCTTCGGAGCATGTTACACTGCTCCTGTTGAGGGCACCTGAGCTGGTACCACTCAATATAACTGATCCATGCCTCGATTGAGGCATTGAGCGATGGGGCATCGCGGGGAATTTCAGGTCTTTTTCCTGAAAGGATTATTGGCCCAGAAGAATGGGCCCTGAAGGATGACTCCTCCTGTGGAACTGGAGGAGTACTGGACCCCACCGGTGGGTCCGCCAGACTAGCCTGGGACACAGGGAAGGAGCTATGCTCCAGAGCAACATTCAACCCGCTAGGGTTGGATTGGACAGGGTCAGTTGTAAGGCGCTCTTGGAGTGCCGTAGTGATGATTGGGGGCGGTGGTACAAATATACGGGCACCTCATGCCACCTCCCTCATCGATTCCTTTTTCTTTTTTGCTTTTTCGGAGGCCCACGCAGGGAGCCTCCATTCTTTCATCATAGCTCACATGAGCTCGCTCGTGCCCAGATCCTTGTACCTCCTCCAAAGGTTGAGGTACGAGAGCAGATCTTGAATCTGCTTAACTGAGGGCGCATTGCCCTCGTGCTCTAACTGTGCTGCATGGAACAGCACGTGGATTTTATCCGCTGAGTTGATAAGGTGAACGGGGCCCATTATGCCCCATTCTACCTTAACGTTGACGGCGTGATGCCATCTGGCGGGAGTTGGGGGAGCACACCCCTCTATGGCACTTTGCAGTGCTTCAGCAAGGGCTTCCCCTTGGTATGCATAGAGGTTATCCCCTACTCTGACGAAGCGGGTGCAAACACCCTTTGAATCCGTGGCATCCCCCAGAACGAGGACACCTCGAGGGACCTCTGTCCCAGTAAACTCTGGGAACATTGTTCCCTCGGCAGTTTGGAGCATAACCAGGGTCGGCACGTCCGTCATCGTCAGGTCCTCGTAAGGGAGGATGGGTCCCCTTTGCTCAGGGTCAGGGAGAATTTCTCTCCTCTTCCCTTTGCTGGAAGAAGCAGGCATAACCTGCATGACACCGGAGGAAGGATAAGCAGGACTTGCCTGCACCCTCCCCCCGGATAAAGAAGAAGAGACTGGTGGAGCCAGTCTGTTGGTTAACGGGGTATCCCGTCTGGTAGATGGACCAGCCATTGGCTGGTCCTTGTCCGTGGGGATGCTGAGTGAAGCAAGACGGGCCCGTTCGAGTTGACGGGCCTCATCATGCGAGGATGATGGTACAGGGACATTGTTTCCCCTGAGGTGGCTATTTTCCGCCTCAGCCTCAGCAAGTGAGGCGAGGAGCTCACATCGTTCGTCATGGAGATGATCAACATGGTCCCTTAAATCTCGGTAGGCTTCACGCCTACAAAGACGAGCGATGTCGTCAGCCATGTTTTCCATGGCATCCTCCATATTGGGGCAGAAGGCTGCTACCCCGGCGCTGAGGTGCGCCGCATAATCGTTGCATACATCGCATGCAAGTTTATGCCTAATTAGAGGCAGTTGTGGATGTGAAATCCATGGCCCTAGGGAAGGGCGTTTGCGACACTTGTTACGTTGTGTGTCGCGTTGGAGTGATGAGGAATGATCCCGACGGCACTTTGCGCCGCTGCTGCCCATGCAATGACTGCCACAGTCAACAAAGGAGGAGGACTTTGCAGTCCTGCCACCAGGTGACATGCTTTTGCGCGAAAGGGAGTGGCCACGTGGGGGAGTGGACGCTCCAGACAAGCTGGAACGAGACGAGGTTGAAGAGGTAGAGTGAGAACGCTTGTGATGGTGATCACTGGGAGACATGTTGCTCTGTGCAACTTGTTGCTGGTGGGCAACTAGAACGCGAGGTGACGTTAAGAAAGAGAGAAAGGTTAGCCGAGACGCGACCTAATAAATTGCGAAATTTCAAAAAAGGAAAGTGACATGTGAAAGGGAACTGATCGACAAAAAACTAACTACAGTGACAGAAAGCGGTGTTGTTTGTTTTTATTTATTTTACCATTATTCTTTCTCTTTGTTGTTATTTTCTATCTTATTTTATTTTTTTACTTTTTATTTGTATTTGTTTGACTTTGTTTGTCATTCATTCTGTTTGCTTCTGCAAACGTAGCGTTTTGCTACTATGACCAATATCAGGTCTTGTACGCTTCTGCATACTTTGCACCCTCCGGGGCAGTTGGCGTATGCTTTGCACGCCTTGAAGCTCTAGATATCTGTCTAGAGCTTCAAGTTCTCTGCAGTTGGAGCTCGGCTTCCATGTGGAATCTCCGAGGTTCCACTTAACAAGTAACTCAATTGTGTTACTTGTCCATCGATGGGCAATTATCTCGTCCACCAGCCACTCTTCCTTGTTGGTCATACCAACATCATAGAATGATTGTGTGTCCCGTTTCGGGAAAAGCACATCGTCGTTCGTTTCATATTTGCATAGAAGCCCGACATGGAACGTTGGATGAATGCGTCTCACTTTCATCTTGTCTGGTAAATCCAGTGTATAGGTGTCATTGACACCCTTCTTTTCTAGGACCTTCATAGGCCCGATATATTTGGGGACAAGCTTTCGAGTTCGTCCCTTTGGAATACTTAGATTTTGGGTGGAGAGATACACTCAATCTCCCACTTGAAGGGTTGTCCCTTCTCGCCTTTTCTTATTGGCATGGTATGTCTGAGTTGCTCGACTCTCGATGATGGCATCATGCGCCATCTTCAGGTTCTCTAGAGCCTGGTTTACAAACAATTTTATTCCCAGTGCGGTGGACTCAGAGGTTTTACCCTCCTGGATGCACTGCATCATTACGGGCATATATCCGTAATTGAGCTCAAAGGGTGCAAACCCTGTCAAGCTGCTGATGCTTGAATTGATCGCAAACTCAACCATTGGTACTTTGTTCACCCAGTCCTTCTGGGTAGGCTGTATGTACTATTGCCCATAGTATCTGAACTACGTTCCTGATGGCCCTTTCTGAGGTGCCATCTGTTTGGGGATGAAACGCAGTCGACATTAGTAGTTTCGTTCCTATCATTTGGTGCAGCTTGCGCCAGAAGACCGAGGTGAACTTTGCATCTCAATCAGAGACTATAGTCTCTGGTAGTCCATGCAATTGCACAATTTCGTTTAAGAATCTAGATGCGAGCTCTGATGCTTGTATCGTTGTCTTTACTGGTACTAAATGTACCATTGATGTGAGGCGACACAAGACTACCCATAGGTAGTCATACCCTTCACTCGGTGGAAATGGTCCCACAAAATCCATGGCAATTGATCTCCATGGTCGTCTAGGCACAGGCAAACTGTGCAGTAGGCCCTTGGGCTGTTGGTTCTCAACTTTGGTTGTCTGACATGTTGGACATGTCCGACAAAATTGATCCACTTCACGGCCAAGTCTTGGCCACCAGTACCATCTGTGGATATAATCCGCGGTCCTTTGTGATCCAAAGTGTCCAAGCACCTTATGTGCTTGGTTGATTATACTGGTGACAACGTTATCGCCCTTATATTTTGTGTGCGGGAGACACAATACTTCTTCTTCTCCCCGATTAGTCATGTAGAGAAGACCTTGTCTTTCTACAAACTGAGAATGATGTTTTGGGTTGGTGAGTATTTTCGCGAACAATGGTTCATTTTTATATCTTTTATGGATAGTCTCCAGAAACTCTGGTGTGTCGCCATATTTGATGGGTGAGGCTTTGGATGCCTCAGTGGATTCGAGAATCGTCAGATTATCCTGCGCAATTGCGTGAGGTGGGTCCTTGATCGTCCTTTCCGTGGCTGAGGCCATTTCCTGAGCCTCGAGAATATGGTGTTCCCGTTTCTCTCTCAGGCATTCGCTTTTCCGGGGATTACTTTGTTCCCTCATTGCTGATAATTTCAGCTCAAGCCATCTATCTTGCGGGAGATCATCTCCCTCTGGGTCCAAACGCGTATCCATGTTTGTCCAGTCGATCTCTTCCTCGGAGGCTTCATCACCTCCTTCTCTTTCATAGTAGTGGGATAAACATTCCACTACATGGTTCTCTGAACCTTTTGCATATACAATAGTCGTGTCAAACCGCGACATGTAGTCAATCCAACAGACTTGTCTACTAGACAATTTTCATTGGGTTTTGAGGTATCCCAATGCCTCATGATCGGTTACGATCGTAAACTTGAAGCTGAGGAGTTTATCCTCCCACTTTAATAAGGCTTCAATTATTGCGAGGGTTTCTCGCTCGAATGTTCTATAATTTTGTTGAGCGTCACTCAACTTCTTTGACATAAAACCTGCTGGTCTGCAGGTTTTCCAATCGGGCCCTTGCCCGTATAGTGCGCCCACTCCATAGAGTGATGCGTCACATATGAGCCATATAGGCTCTTCCTTCTGTGGATCTATAGGCCGCAGTATCGGATATTTACATGCCAGATCTTTGATCATCTGGAAGCATCGGTTGTGGATTTTCCTCCACTGGAATGGGTGTCCATTCTGCTGTATTCTGGTCATAGGCGTAGTATACACCGATACGTCTGGCATAAACTGTGCCAGGTATTCTATGAGCCCAATGAAGCGTTGAACTTTGTTGAGTGTTTTTGGAGTCCTCCAGTCTTGAATGCGAGACATTTTGTCTCTGTCGGCATGTACACCCTTGCGGTCAATTATGTGACCTAGACAGTCTAACCTGTCTGTGTATAGCTCACACTTCTCGCTTTCGAGATAGAATTTGGCCTTCTCTAGAAGGTCGAACACTATACGGAGGTGTTTTTCATGCTCCTCCAATGTGTCGCTATAGATGAATATATCATCGAGATAGATGTATACGAAACGTCCGATGTGATCTCTAAATATCACAGTCATCAGATGTTGAAACATCGTGGGAGCATTACAATCTCCCATCTGCATGACTTGGCTCACAAATGTGCCATAGATTGTTGAGAAGGCCGTCTTCCAGACGTCCTTTGGCTCGATCCTGACCTGCTCGTATGCGTTCGACAGGTCAATTTTCGAGCGATACTTCGCTCTGGCCACATCCATTTGGATCTGGTCTTGATCAGGGAACGGTGTAACGTCCTTGATCATATTATCGTTTCTCTTGCGACAGTCAATGACTGTTCACAATTTTCCATTTTTCTTTGGGATGCATAGCATTGGAGCAGCTTGTGGAACACTCTTCATGATCCACCATTCCGCGTCTGTGTATGGTCGGATTTTATCCAACAATTGTTGCTTCAGAGCGTCTGAGCAACAGGGTAGATAGTAGGAGTAATGTTTCTCTTCATCAATCATCGGTATTCGATGATTGACCTCTCGAAGTGGGGGGAGTTTCGGAACTACCCCTCCAAGTATATGCTGATACTTTTGGAGCCATTGGCTCCGTAACTGAGGTATGTCCTCATTTTTTAATGATCTTTTTGTTTTTATTACCGCAAGTCATGGGCCTTGCTCTTTTATTGTTTTCGTCCCCAATCCCCCTCCCCTCTTAGAGCCCTCA
This sequence comes from Boletus subluridellus, assembly GCA_038092575.1. NCBI lineage: Eukaryota > Fungi > Basidiomycota > Agaricomycetes > Boletales > Boletaceae > Boletus > Boletus subluridellus. Next base: position 9,074 of record JBBPQN010000787.1, read on the forward strand.
TGAAGCCATAATGGCTTTGCAGGGCTCAAGAGTCAGTGAGCCAGCCTTCCTGGCCCTGCCCTTTCAGGGCGAGGACTAGGGCCTGTAGCATTTAATGCTACTGATTCATCGAGCAAGGTGACCTTTACGTCGCTAATCATAATTGACTTTGTTCCGAAGTCTAGAATTGCGTCATTTTGACACAAATAGGGAATCCCTAATATACAATCGTAACGATCTATATTCACTACATCGAGGTACACCTCGCTACTGTAGTTTCCTACAGTCAAAGTGGACATACCACCATGAGAGATTTTTGATCGGCTGCCTATGCATCCAAGTTGCAGTGTAAGCTGCTGCTCAAGGGCAAATACCCTCAGATCTGTGACTTTCGCAAATGCTGGGCTTATAAAGTTACTGGTACTTCCAGTATCTACCATCATGTATGCTTTGCATCCATTGATTGTGGTTTCAATCGTTGCGCACATGCGCATCTCCGGTTTGACATGCGGGCATGTCTGTACCTTTTGTCCAGGTAAGACCTTCGTATGCATTGCATACCGGAATGTGCATTCTGAGTTAATATTTTCAGAATTGTTCTGGGCTGCAATGTTGATTGCTGCCATTTGAACGACCTGAGGGTCGGAGGCATCGCTCCTTCCAATCATCACGATTCCATGTGGAGTTTCCACTACTATATCGTCAGAATACATCCTGACATTTTGGAGACGCATATCTTGGATGTTGCATTTGATTGCGTCGAGGCTGGCGATGGTCCATTCTACAGACGGAGGGTTTTCCCTCCCTTCTCTTAGAAAAAATGTCACTTCTTGCAGATCATCTGCTACACCTTTTTGGTGTTCCACTAATATCCGTATTTGATCTGCGAGTGTTCCCAATGCACTTCGAGTGCAGTCTATGTTTAGACCATGTCCCTCCATCTGTGCTTGATCGCAGTCATCCCATCCTCTGTGGTATTCACGAGTTGCGAATTCGGATGGGTAGCGTAACACTACATGAAGTCTATGATCACCGTCAATCGCGGCTTCGGATATATGTTCTATCCTATTGTTGCATTTGGTGCAACTTCCACCTTCATGGATCGCACCATAGAGGGGGGACCAGTTCCAAAACTGTCCTTCTTCTGTAGAGCCGTTCTCTACGTTCAGGGATGCGGATTCGTCGTCCAAGTCCATATCCTCACCGGATATTCTGAGTGAAGCACTATGTACTTCCTCAACAAGTGGACGGAACTGTATAGTTCCGTTCTTTTTGATCCATACCTTTCCTTGAGGAGTATCTACTAATACTTCCTCGTTCCGGGCATAAACGCCCTCAGTATCTTTGATACATTCGCGACTTCGGTCGATGATACCTCATAGAATATACTCTACCATTTCCTTACAGTCGGATTGCTGCACATTGTGCAGCGCCAACATAGTAGGGCGTAAGATATCTAGACGGCATTCGTCTATGCACTGGATGTGATCAGCCATCATACATAGTGCTGTTTGTAGACAATCGTCTGCTGGCCGGGAGGGTTCAAGCATTGCTCAATTCCCCTCATCTACTCCTCGACAAAATTCTCGTTCTGCAAATTCTTGTGGCGCTGCTAGCGCCTCTCTGATTGAGGAATTAGGGTTCTGTAGCCCCTCAGCTACATGATACATATGGAGGTGACATTCTTCGCACACCTGTGTGTGTGTCACCCCATATAATGACGACCATTCCCAGTCGTCCAAAGTCGGGATCTCAGATTCTACGCTAGCAGTACCTTGTCCGCTATTTTCTCCCGAATCCTGTTCGATGTTCAACATCGAACATTGGACGATATTATCATCCTCAGAGGACTCTTTCTCATGGCGTATTGTGCCAAAGTAGGCAACTGGTTCATCATCGTCACCTATTTCAGAACATTCTTCGTAGTATCCGAAAGGTTTGTCCTCGATGTTTTCAACATCATCGAGATTTTCTTCGATCTCATCTAGGACTTCTTGTGGAGCTGAAGGCTCTTCGTTTACTGGTCCTGATTGGTCAGCTTCAGCCGACCTTTCCATATCACAGGAGTGTCCCTGCTCTATTCCCTCTTCTTGCAGCTCAGCTGCAAATAATCGCGGTTTAACCACTGTACTCGGTCCCTCTTTACAAGGTAAACCTGAGGGACAGTTGTTTGAATAGTGGCCTTCATGGCCACATTTATAGCACATTATCCCCGGAAGGAATTTCTGGGGATTATTATTTGTCTTTTTGTGCGTATGGGTCTGATGACTCTTTTGCTGGTGGGCGGTCCCACCTTTCCCTTCATTTTTAGGAAAGAATTTCGCCTTTCGGCGATAAATTGTATTTCCTCTCTTGAAATACTTAGGGCCTTCTTGGGTCGAAGAGTTCTGTGAACTCTTCTTATCATGCGGGTGCGAACCACTTCGTCCCTGGGAGGGTTTCCCTCCGGAGCCGGTGTGGCTCATTCTCATATGCATATTTATTGCTTTCTGTGCAGTCTCCATTCTCTGCACTTCTTCGAGGATTTCCTCGATAGTCGAATGCTCAGCGGATAATCCACAAGCTTCGAATATACTTCGAATGATTGAGTGGGGTAATCCACGGAGGAATTTCCTCCTAAACGAGTAATCGTCGGGGGGCTGCACCATTCGGTGCGCACGACATTTTAGGTTGTTATAGTATGCAAGCACTCCTTTATCAGGAGCGAATCTCGTACGATCGTATTGATCTGCAGCATTCTGTGCTGACGCCTCGTGGACAAATCATTTGAATAGTCCACAGATCACATCCTTGAAGGACCAAAACAGGACCTGTCGGTCCGGCGAGTCGACCTCTTGGTCATACCATTGGGAGGCTAATGTCTCCAAGTACAATCCTGTGTACAGGACTTGATCGTCATCGCGATCTGGTCCAGTGACCTTAAACGTATGGAAGTATTTTAATAACTGGCTTAGCCAGTTGTCAAACTTTTCCAGGTCATCCTGGCCACCATATTTTCCTGGCTTTGGCGGATTCATCGCCTTTACTTCAGGTCCTACAGGACCAGTCAGTTGTCCGACTTGTTCCCAGATATGCTGTGCGTATCGTTGTTGCATGGAATCCATGTATCTTGTGTTACCCAGGGTAAATCCCCTCAGGTATTGGCGACGAGGCTGATTTTCGTGGGGTCTACCCCCACCGAGGATATGATTTTCATCACGATCCTCATCCTTGTCATCCTCGTCAAACATATCATCATCACTGTCTGGATCGTCAGGAGGCCCTCCACCTGGGGGGCCTCTCCTAGGAGGACCCCCTCCTCCAGGGCGTC
>JBBPQN010000788.1:0-12362 GCA_038092575.1 Boletus subluridellus
AACAGGAAAACATCGCAAACTATCACTAGTAGTGAATACAGGAGTTAGGAGATAGGTAATTTTTTTTTCCCGAAAAAAGTGGGAGCATTCGTGCTAACCAAGTACTATTAATGGTGTTGCATTACCCTATGCTATGTTTCAGCTAAGCATGCACATAAAGTAAAGACAACGTACACTGTGGTGATGAACGTGATCAGATCAAAACGTTCTCGTGGTAAGTTCACAACCTTGTCAAAGTTGATGTGAGAGCACATTACAACCAGTAATCCTCCTTTGTGAGTGCACACGGTCCCGGGCCACATTGACGAGATGGTGGCCTGAAGAGCAGAATTGACTGGCAAGTTTTCACGTGATTGTTTGTCAATGTTGAAGATATCGATTGGGTTGCATAGACCGATATGTTCATGGTCGATGCAGATGTGATTGATCGTACGTGACAAGATGTAGGATGGGAGATCGACGATGGGCAAAGGAAGATTGTCTTCCTGTACCTCATACTCATCAGGTGAGGGAGAGTCGTCGAAATCATCGTTGAAATCATCGATGGTGGAAGTGAACTGAGGGGGTCCAAGGTAAATGTGGGCCTGAACAGTGGTCAATGATGTAGGCGTGCTGTTAACAGTACACAATGGTATGGCAATGGGCAGAGGTGTTTCACATGTTGGTGCGAAGTAAAGACCTTGTACTGTTAAAGGATAACGCTTTGCATTATCACTTCGTTAGTGGCGGAAGAAGCAAATGTGGTTGTAAGGCGACGTACTTTTTTTTGGCGACGGACTTCACAATCAATTGCAGTGACTTTGAACAAGTTGTTGCTCATTGTGGAAGGGAAGACAATGTCAACAATAAAGGTTGGGTTACGAGAGTAATTTATAAGTGTGTGATATCGTTGTCTGCAGTTTCTTATATTTATGATTCATACAATGTATTACATGTTTAAATGACAATGTTTTCTTTTGTGTCTGTAGATGCTGGTTGAGTTTCAGAGGACAAGACTGTCACTTTCAACACAAGGGATACGGCGACCAGTTCGAATTTTACTCTCCATGTTTCCCAAGAGTTACCACCTGCGTTTAAGTTGCTTGGAACGAAGCGTCGAATGTGAGTCTCTACAAGAATGATGTCTTCTGCACCGAGGTCACATGCAGGATAAGCATGCATCGTGCTTTTGTCTGACCGAAATTTGTTGGTAGCGTTGTACACTGCGGTAAATGGATGAGGCTAGATAAAAGCTTATTAGTCTGGAGTGAGAGCTCGTGAGACTGCACGTTACGTACGACGCTCTGTCCTTGATCCCTGTAGGACGTTGTAAAGCATGTTGCTTTAATGGATGTCCACTGTTCGTGGTAAACTGGGACGAAAAGTGACATGAGCGAGGGTGAAAGTAAGGGAAGATGAAATGGGGCGAACGAGTTATGGGGTAGCCTTTGCCACCAATGATTGCTTTCGCATCATTTCCGCCCGTCGTTGTGAGCAGTTCGATCTGGATACCTACCATCTTAAGAGGTTCTCCATTCATTTTGAATGCTGTATCAATTATTTTGCCGAGAACCCACACAGAGATGGGTTGTCGACCGTCTTGGGAGCACAAGAATGATGACAAGTCACTGAGAGCTTGTCGTTGTCCCCATGTACAATGTTCAGCAAGTAAGCCTAGACTATAAGAATTGTTTGCTGTGCTGATGTGGTTTGTGAAAGCACGCAGGTGACTAGTAGCTGCTTAGTGATGAAAGTTAGGAATTAAGTCATATGAACGTTATTAGTTCTTCTGACAATCCGAAAGTACCGCTGTTGGTCAACTCGATAGTCTGTGTCGACGCTGTACCTTCAGGTTTTTTTTTTGTGGATCAGTGGATGCAAACAGCAGATATCCATAGGTGAGCTAACCTGGCGTGAGAATGGACAACCCGGTCATTTCGCTATCGGAGGATGCAGTGACAGATGATGTGCTTTCGGTGAGTGAACTATCAATAGGTAATTTATAACGATTGTGAATCGAACGACATGATATTCATACCTCAGTTGTGAATTCAGGACTGTGTCCGCATCCAACTGGAAGTCATGCTTTAGCCAGTTTTCTTTTTCTTGAGTGACCACATCCAACTCGTCAACGACTGCGTGCGTTCTTGTAATTAAGTGTTCCAGCAAGCATGTCAGCGTACGCATTTTTCAAGTTTAGTAAACATACTGATGAGTCCCTTCCTCAACATGATTACAGTCATTGATGTTGTCTTGTTGGTCAGCTTTTTGTTTTCCTGCGCAGGCCATCATAGTGGGATGATTTCGGGAAACATGTCACAAGCGTCCACAGGCTTTTTGACTTTGACGATTTTTCTGCTTTATTACAGATGTGAGGGAACTGCAACAACAAAATGTCAACTTGTTAATGTTCACGTCAGTGTTAGGAGCAAAATGTTTGATAATCTGGTCGGACAGGGGTGACTTTTATAATTGAACCAAGACAATTGCTCTTGTGTGATCGCCAACTTGGGAGCAGGTGGAGAAATTTTCAAGTGTTGTGGCAACAAGCATTCACGTGAACGTCTTATCAAAAACAGAGTAAGGTGCAAATGGTGTGGAAGGATTCAGCATGTATTTCATACAATAAGTTATGGATGCGAGAAAGGAACGGTGGTCATTGCTCACAGGTGCTAACGTCAAGTCATGAAGATTCGAGAGTTGTCTCCAACATCTTGCACTTTTTTTGGTGAGAAGGTGAATGCATTCGGTTGTTGTATGTTTTACACGCCCAAAACAGTGGTTTTCCGATGGTGTGGTTTCATCTGTACATAATTAACTCGATAACGGCGGTCGTGACGAAGTCAATACTTACCTCTGTTGAGTACCCTGGTGTAACTTGCAGAACATGTTCAATATTCAAGTGAACGCGAACCTTTTTTTTCCCTCCATCTGTTCGTCTCACCACGATATCACATGTCACTGCAACATCTACCAGGTCTCCAATGGTGAATGTGGCTGCAGAAGATGGGACCATCACTTGGTCATTATCCCAACATCCTAACTGTAGCTTATTTGTTACACGCCAGTGGGGTTCTATCGTGTTACTTAAACGTGCGATGTCGTCAATCACATCTAACACGCTCGGTTTGTTGATGTTTCTTGCTGTTATCTATACAACATTACCTTTATGTGTGCGACGAAAGAAGTGAGGCCTTACCTTGGTGAATACTCTTCATTGCATGTAAAGTTCGTCCTTTACGGAGCCACCTTGTTCATCCCCGCCAACGACAGCATGTATCAGTCTCCTGATATTGTTGATGGCTGCCACTGCAGGGTCCCATACTAAAAGATCCCCAGGTGACGAGAGTTTCAGGTATTGTACAGCAGCAGCAGTGCCAACAAATGTTCTGATAAAACAAGAATGTGAGCACGACAAGTTGTTGGCTATAGTAATGTAACACAAGCCTGTCCCAAGTACCGAATGTCATTAAATTGTGATGAGCAAGTACACCTTGCAAGCGGAGAGTAACTGGCTGAATGCAGTAGTTATTGGTTGTGGAGGGTTGCTTGTACACTACCAGCATCGAACGGCTGCATTCGGTTGCATTCGGTTTCGGTACAACAACGGCCCAGTCCGTAATTTCTTGATAAGACAGAGGTACATCGTTTTGCTCAGTATCTGACATGTGTTGCAACTTGACAGAAATGGCATCCAGAAAGAGGTCTTTGACTGGAGTTCTCGTCGACGCTGGGTAAATGTCAACACTATGTCCTGTCACAGAAAGTAGATGCACATAGTATGAATGACATGCTTGTGTGGAAGAAACAGAGGGTGGAAAAGAAGCGTTACTACATGGACTGAAATGTTCGCAGGACAGGTGAAGGTATGAGATCCTGCCGCAAGTGACATTCAATTTCAAACTGTCATCTGGAATGCTCCAGGATCATTTCGATTATTAAATGACGAAACTGATTATACGTATGAAACAAAGCTCACCTGCATTCATCACTCCACTCCTCACTCTCTGGAAAAGCCCCAAAAAAGCACGTACAGTCACTCATCGTAGAGTAACATACGTAAGTGAGCAAGCGGCAAAATTCGGTTCTGTGAAGCTGAACTGCAAGTGAATGTCTGCAGACAAACGTAATGTTCTGTATGCATTTGTTGACGCCCTGTCACGGATGGCAAAAGGTAAGAGGAATGTTAAAGTTGCTTGACAATCCAGACTTACGTTACGCAGAACAGAGACTTTCCAAATGGTCAACTTACAGATTGTATGCCTGTCGAGGTAGTTGAAATGATAGTCACCAAAATGTCAATTCCCAACATGGTTGTGTATGCTGCCACTTCACGTGCAAACTTCTGCAGCATGCATGAAGCTATTCGGTCATGAACCAAAACGTTCCTCACGGAGTTTGGCATACCTCTGAAGCCATTCATGCAAATGATGAAGGTCCATCGAGCAGTTATCTCCAGTTTGGCGGCGCTGTATATGCTGCAAGTGGTGCAGAGTTGGTATCCAAACAACATGGACATCTACGTCCCAAAATGGTGATCGCGCAGGGTCATGCTACATCTGCAAGGAATGGGTTTCATACCAGTTTCACAAAGAATAATAACATGGACGTACCGTTCCATGAAGGCGATTGTGAGTGTAACCAAGGTCACAAATGGACACAGGTCCATCAATGTGATTGAATCGTCTTCGACTTCACCATTTGACCTGATCTTCAAGTTCCACCTCACAGCGGTCATGAATTTCATGTCTAGCGATGGATTTTTCTCAGCGTACCCAAAGTTGACGAACGTATGTCAAAGTTTGAAGAATCCGATTCCGTTCGTGCGAAACGTGCCTTCACCATCTACGTTGCTGTGTTACGACAAGTATGAAGAGCGTGGTTTCAAACTCGCATTCAATATGAAAGGTTGGGAAGAGGCAGATGGAAGTACTCACCGATGTCGAACGTCATGGATTTGTCCTCACACCATCAGGTCAACGTACGACGGTGGATGCATGTTTGTGCCATTCCATCCTTTGGTACTGATCGGAGATGCAGGTGAGGAGCAGATACCGAGATGTTTTAAAGAAAGAAGGGTGGTGGTGTGGCACCTCGGAGGAGAGAGTTGTGATGACACCTACGAACCTTTGAGGTCGTTTAGTACCACACTCGGAGCATATGCATTTTTTCCAATGTAAAACTTGACTTTGGAATCGATAGCGATGTGAACAGCAAGTTGTGGCAAATCGGAAGAGTTAACTTTCACATGAATTGATCAGTCCATTACACATATTCCTCTGTCAAACTTTCTTTCCGTTTCTTCTGCCAAAGCATGTAAACGATCTAGTTCATCACGGAACTCAGCTGATAAACATTGGTATATTTTCTGAGAAGGGAACCACCGCAGAATAGCCAGTCCTGATAAACTCTTTGCACGGGACAACATAACATATATGCTTTGGAGGCTACGAGAACTTGCGAGATCGATGATAATGGATGACATGGAATGCCCTTGCACTTTATAGTCTGTGAACACAAAGGCGGGAACTAACGGTAATTGATTTCATTGGATATTGTAACAGCAACCGTCGTCGTCGACAAACTTGAACGAACTCTTCACAGGTATGATCAGCACTAAATCAGGCTCTTGCGGGACAGCATTAATGTTGCTTCCAGAGATGCGCATGTAAACGCAAGCAGCAAATCTTCTTCCATTGTCATCCACATTGAAAATAATATGCTCAACAGAACCTTCCGAACCGTTTACAACCTTGTTCTGCTGTGCTAAGTTTTCTGTCACCATGACTGGCAAACCGAGGCACAGAGGTAATAATCCTAAACTATCTTCAGTCTTGCTGGTTGACAAATTCCACAGTGCTCGCTGGACCAAGTCAGGTAACCCACTCTTCCGAAAAGTGTCAACAGAATGATACTGATGAACCTCCTGATGCACTGCCTTTCCGAATGCGAGCGATTTTCTTTTGTTAATTGCGTCGCAAACACACTTTTCAGCAATGATGATTGGAGCATCCACGAAGTGAGCGCATATTTCAGGTTCGTGAGCCGACATGTATTGTAGTCGACGTTTACTTAGCACCTTGTAGTCGGGTTGATCATAATTCGCTCCATTGCCTCATTTGGCATCAGTATGAGGACGAAGTCCGTCCCAAGCAATATCCAATCGGATGTGTTTTTGTAAGTTAACGAAAGCTGGATCTGTTTTCGATCACCAATTTTCTGACAGCTCTACTATGTCGGTCACAGTGTGCCACAAATACGCACCATGTAGGGCTGATTGCCCTTCTGGCGTCTCACACACATCAGGTCTTAACTTACTAACGAGCTTATGACTGAATAAAGCATGTTCACAGACAGGTTTAAGCTGGCCGAAATCGCCTGTAAAGATCACGTTCACGCCACCGAACAGTTTTGACAAAGCCACGCTATCAGCTGATTTTGCGGAGCACAAGCGTCATGAGATATCACACAATAACTGAGCAGACACCAGAGATATTTCATCAATAATGAGATATTCGACATCCTTCCAAATTTCTTCCAGCAGAGATTGATTTGCGCCACGCCAACCTTTCAGAAGGAACATTAATGCGTGGATAGTATGACCTTGTATTAATACTGCAGCACAACCAGTAGGAGCAGTCACACATAGCTTGTTGCGTGCGTCAAGACATTCGAATAAGTTCTGAATAGCATTGATGACATGAGATTTACCCGACCCTCCAATGCCTGCAATGTACATTCGCAACTGTTCTTTACTATGCGAGATGACATGTTTTCCTACGATCTGCATTGCACGTAACTGGTCTTTGTTGTTTGAGATTCCATACTCTAGTATGACATGTTGTAACATTAACTCGTCTGTCGTCACAGGAAGTGAACCGAAAACAGATGTACGGTTTTCTGTAGGCAATTCAGCTAGAGTTACAGATGGCGATGACGCTCGACGACACTTAGATGGTGTGCGATCTGAATCTTCCACTGTATCGGATGCCGGGCGACATCTCTTTTTTAAACATTGCATAACTTTCGTATGCTGCTTGATGTTCTCCAGATCGTCAATTGTAGACAATGAGCAACTACTAGGATCTCGATCCAAGTATGGGATAGTCTTGGGTGGGTAATCGAAGACATTCGCACGATCCAAAGCACTCACAATGTCAGCAACCCCGGCGGAAAGATTTTTGGAAGAGGCATCAAAAGAAGGATCGTTGGAACACTCAAGTAAGGGATCCACTAATCCTGCATTTACGACAGAAATTTCAAGACTATCCATGTCAGCTGTATTGCAATCATTTACATTGTTGAATTGTTCCATCGAATCAGTACCAAACACTACCGGACTGTCACCGTTCACACGTAAAGTGTTGCGTGCATCTTCACACTTGCTTTCTACATCAAAGTTTCATATGAGTTCAGCCTTGTAATGACCCATATCTGTTGTTTCCAATGCTTCTGTCCAGGACTGACGTTCACCTCTAAGTTCCATGACTCACTGCCAAGGTTTAAAGAGGACAAGCATTGCTCTGCACCATTGTGCATAATTCTCTCCACCTGATGTTTTACAAGGTATTTGACGTCCTGACAAAACGATGACAAGTCATTGCATTCGCATACGAAGCATGTAAATGTCTCTTTTTGGATGCCCTTCATCAAAACGACCATGCTCACTTGCATGACGTCCCTGCCCACACACACGCTCACCACTCTCATCATCTAATCGTGCATTTAAGTGGGCGGATTCATTCTGTAGTCGTTCATTTTCATGATCTACTGAAATCTTTTCCATCATTTCACAGAATTTCCAGAGAGACAGTTCCTCAAACGTGTTCGAAGTTGGTCTGTACATGTAATCGGTAAGGATGTCCTTTGCCTGAATAGCATCAGAATTAACCATCACCGTTGTCTGTATGGGCTCCAAATTTGATTCTTCAGCTGCTTGTGCATCTGGTAAAGCACAAGCTACGAAACGATGTATCTGCTCCCAGGGAACTATCACAAATGAATGGGATCTGTAATGGTTGTTATGATATACTATATTTTCAAACATTTTTAACTTAGCGCATTCGCGCATTACTTTACAAACTTTCAGACTTCGAAGTCACGTGATGTGCACGTGACCATGGGAAACTACACGTGACCTATGGTCTAGACAAACACAATGCACACACGTCTTATTAATTCCCGCTTCTTTCTTCTCAGCATCATTCTTCTTCTCTCACAAACTCTTCTATCATTTATCTATATCCAGTAGTCTTTCTCATGGACCCTATGGTCCATGCGCACTCCTGTAAACTATATAAACTAGCTGTAGTCGACTGGACTCCCCAGTCTAATCCATTTGTTCGCTGCGACCTACGTCCTTGCGGCTGAATTAAGGAAGACCTCGCCTCTTATCCTTTAACCTCTGCTTTCTCTATATTCGTTTGGTTTGGTGTAGCCCTGTCGAGTCTCTGCCAGTGATTATTCGAGCTCGTCTCATAACAATGGTCTCCTCCGCCAACAATGTAACTTATAACTTGTTGATGTGAAAGTTCCTGACGAGACATCACAGCATGAACTGACTTAATGAACAAACTTTATTCTTTAGCACGCGAATCCATGGCAGAAAATTTGCGATGTTCATTTCCTCGCAAAGCATACTTCATCGCATCAAGACCTACATGAAAGGACAATGAACTTTTAGTGATGTAATCAGTGATGTAGAACACCAATGCCTTTGCTGCAGGACCAGACCCTATATACTTAATGTCCATGTTGCACTTAACTAAAAAAAGCACTACATCTTGGAAGTTGTTAATGCGTGGATGCAAACGACAAAGTAGTACAGAATGAGTCTCAGGATCAATCTCTGTCAGTGTTCGCATCTGGCCATTCATACACATCTGACAGTGCTGGTCATCTTGTGGTTCGCCAGGCTTCAAATGTTTCCAGCAGGTATCGGTATGATCATGCCAGTTGCAAGCTATAGCTAACTTGGTAACAAATCTTCAAAACTCAACTCGAAACTCGTCCTCAGACATTTTGTTGAGTTGCGGACCAAGCTCCAGGCGTGGGTCAATTTCACCCTCTTGCAGATGAGGCTTAGTAATGTCTACTGGTCCTGATTGTTGCTCGGGCAGCTCGCATTTAATATGAGCCTCGAGCCATGTGATAACGCGTTGCTTATAACTTTCGTCGGATTGCATCCTGTCTCGCAACAATTGCGGATTCGGATTACCTTTCAACCATAGTAGTGCATGACAATGAAGAGTCCCTCTTCCTTGTGCATCCACCATGCCGTAGAACGCCTCGCAACATCCAAACAAACCACCAGTCTCGCAATTACCTTTAACAATGATGTCAAAAAATGCAGTAAGAACTTCATCAAAGAATTGCGCCGTGAGGGCAGGATGCTGTGCAACGAAAACTGCTCGTTCATAAGAAGACATGTTCTGCCAGTCACGAACCCCAATATCGCCCAATAATCCCACAAGAGAATCTCGTACATCGGCAGGGTTGATAGTGATGAAAAGTGCCGGAGTTCCGAAAGTACAGATGAGACTTCGAATCTCGTTTCGTCGACACTGTTTGTATCCAGATGAACTGGGTAAGTGATTGCACACCACCTGTAATCTTTTCAGTAACACAAGTGCATCACGCTGTAAATCGTTCGTAGGGGACGCATGAGGATCAGACTACCAAGCCCACATCATGTCTGTCAACGCAGGTGTGACTTTATACAATCGTTCTCCCAACTGAAACTTAATGTCAGCTGCCACTCGAAAAGATAACCAGTGATTGACTTTGCGTTTCTGGCATATATTCCAACATATAAACGCAAAGGTCAGATCACGCTCGAAACGTGAACAATCATGCAACAGCAAATTGCGAACCTGACGAGCAAACAAAATCTGATGACGTTGTTGTTGTTCTGGTTCGTGAAAACCACCAATACCAAACGGATCAAGGTGAGGAAATAACCATGTAAGCAAGCCGGGATGTTGCTTGCACACAAGGTTCCCTCCACTGCGTACTTGTAAAAAACGTTTGCGGTCAAGGCACCAAACGAGAGCACTAGCTTTCATCAATCGTAAGTTAATGGGTGAGTGATCTCCCTCCGTATATCCAACCAACTCTACTAACAAGTCCTGCAATTCAGACGAACGTTCGGAACGTGTTAACGAAGCACCACTCTCCATTCTCAGACAGTACGATGACAAGTTGTCGGCATCACCTACATCACGTAACAACACCAACTCTACAGAAGCAGGAAAGTTAGAAGACTGTGATCCAGCGTACAAATTATCGATCTCAGCGTCATTAACAACAACAAAATCACGATACCAAGGATTGTAAGCAATGAGAAAGTGAGCAAGGGTACGAACAATCAATTTGTTCACCATAATGGGAGGGAATCTTTTCAAACTGTCCGTGGTCACATTTGTTTGCGACAAAACGAATAAAGTGCACATCGCTTGTTTAACATCGTCAGGAGTGGGCGGAATAACGGAATGTAGTTGGAGAGTGTCCTGAGGCATAACAGCTATGTTTCCTTTCACATAACCTTGCGAAGAGCTCTGATTGCCCCCAGACTGCAGTTTATCAGACAAGATATAGGTCACGTGCGAAGCTCTTGCTCGCGCAACTAACATAATGTCAAACAACAATGCTTTTTCGAAAGCTGCACTCACATCTGCAGGTAAGCGATCATACGCATAATATTGAAAGTTGGCAATAGCATCCACAGGCATCCGTTGGTGGATCGTCAAATGTCGATGACATGTCAAGCAAACGGTCATTGTACCACGCACCCAATGCGAGTGTAATGCCGGAGGATACAAGATCGCACCATCATATGCTTCTAAACTATACATGAGAGGAAGAACATGGGGAGGCAACATTGTGTTATGCAGCAGCGTAAGATCAAGCGTCCACGAGTCTACAATGCACAAGTCCGAACCTTTAAATCGCATTGCACATACAGCACATGGTTTGTGCTGCTGTGCAGTCAAGCTCATGCGCTCCTGCCATTCAGTAATTATCGCAAACTGTAATGCTTCACTAGCAAGTTCAGGAAAAGCATGAGTAGAATTGCCAAACTCCTCAGGCTCAGCAAACATAGTCGGTGCGGTTACAGAAGTATCACTGACACGCTGAAAATGTACCATGTTACAACAAGAACCGCAAGGTACACGCAAACACTCATGATTATTCAACAAATGCAATTTATCGTTATTGTTGGCTGTGCTCGAACACGCTATGCAATGAAGCTGAAGCAGAACATCAAGATTCAAGCTACCAACATCAAACATTGAAAGTAACATAACCAACGATACAGTCACTGACAATGAAGGTATGTCGTCTGTCTGCATTCGATAGTCTGATCTAAGTTTGCATGTAGTAATGTAGTGCTGTCCTCCACGCTTCCACATACGAGATGCAGGGGAGTGGACTAATCGATAAACATGATTGACTGGTTCAGCAATGGAAGGAGCGACGACACTGTGTGCCCTGGAAGTTGCTCGTTCACAGAAGACAAAAACTAAGTGATGAAGACACTCACACGAACATGAATGCATGCTCAGTTGCTCAATAATGTTCACCTTCATCCACCGACCACTAATAGAAACTCCATGAACTGCCGCAAGATTTCTCAATGCTGCAGCAGTAAGGTACAGATACGAAACGAGAAGGTCCGACAACGAAGCGAAACGCACCAAAATACAATGTCCCGCAGGCCACAGCCACGCCGAGGGCAACAGTGAGACATAAACACTATTGAAATCGAAAGTGTTTCGCAGCCTAAAGACCGAAATGACATGCGTTTCAATGACATTTCTGTCCAAGTGATCATCATTCACCACGTCCAAAATGACTGGTATGACCGATAACTCACGTCGGACGACCGACATGAACTTGATTAAAATGGATTGGGTGTTGCTGAGCAGTTTGTAGTTGTGGTTAAGTAAGGAAAATTTCATCTACTGTCAAGCACAACAGCTGACACATAACTTCCCACAAGCACCCTAAACCTCAGCATGAGGTTAAGGTTGGGTTATGAAAAAGTCAGGCTGAGACTTTCCCATGGTGTCAAACTTTTTATTCCCACGATTTCTTGCTTTTGAAACCTGTCCCCTCCGGGTCCAGGAATAAGTATCTAGGAATCTGGGTATTCATATTAGGTACCTCCAAATAAAGTCTTGAAGCCCTTGGGTGAATGTGGAGTACAGGGGAGATGAATCAAACATATAGAAAGCGTGGGAAAATCTCCTATACCTTCGCAGACTCTGGAAAACAAATCACAAAACACACAATTATACATGCTACAGTAACATTGAACATCTCAGGATGATTTGTATGTTGTGCTGCTTCATTGTATATCAATTCTATATTGTCAGCACTAT